>CAMXCC020000006.1:0-114306 GCA_947179155.2 Hedera helix
TGTAATATCCCAAATATTTCAAAAGTGATCTAACAAGATCTAAGCAAGGTTGTCAATTCAAAACCTAAGATTGATTGCTCAAGCATACCTTGAGCTATCTTAAAGAATATATACGACTCGAAACTACGATCGTATACAACTAAGAGGTTAAATTCTTTAACCTAAACTATGTGTTATGTGATTATTAAAGCTTGAATTGAACTTTTAAATGTGTTGTATGAAATATCTATGTGTAGGATTTTGTGTTTTGGTTCAAGTAGTTAACCTTAACACTTATTAAAAATCAGAAGTCAATTTAGGGCAAAAACCTAAATTGGAAAAAGAGTTAAAACCTAAACCCTAACCCTAGGGTCTAAACCCTAGAAAATAACCTAGGCCCTTGAGCAAAATGTGAAGGTTAAATTGACATTCTGTTTCAAGATTCAACCTTCCCACGCTTTAAAAACACGTAATAGTCAGTAAAAATTTTTCTCGAAAAACGTGTAAAAAGCACTATTCACGAAGAAACGTTTTTCATTCGTTTGATCGTTTCTTTCATCTGTAGGACTTCTTGTATTTCACGACATAGTGATAATATGAGGTTTAGATGCCAGGGAATCAATAAAATTTTCTTGGGAAAAAGACGAAAAAGACACGATTTACGAGAAAACGTTTGTTGTCTTTTTTAACGTTCTTTTCAACGTTTGGACTTTTTCTATTTCACGATATAGCATTTATACGGGGAATAGATACCAGGGAGCCACTGATATTTTTCCATAAATAAAACGTAAATCGCTCTTCAAACGAAAACGCTTTCCGTTTTTGATCAAACCGTTGATGGATACAGTGTTTGTATGCAACACCGGTGCGTAATAAGCAATAAAAGATTTTCTCGAAAAGTGTGTCGGGAATAAGACGAAATAGGAAAAAGACAAAAATAAATATTATTTTTGACTTTTTGGTCTTCTAACCATTTTCTGAGAAATGGTTGTCAAAAACACTATTCACCGAAAAACGTGCCAAGTCTTTTGGACTTTTCACTTTACAGAAAAGTGTTCATTCGGAACAAAACTCAGTAATATCAAATTTTTAAATCAGTAGAAGTTAACCAAATTAGTTGGAATCAGACTGTTATATAATTAACTGCTAATTCATCCGTATTGTTTTCATCAAACGGATCATGAGATAGGTTAACATTAAATTTGAATAATCAAATTTATCAGATTAATACCTAATTATATTATTCAATCATAATTAGTGTCTAGAATGAAAGAAATTTATCAATCGTGTCGCCCGGTAGGTGTATTTGAGAAAAATACACGGAAGGTTATCCGAGATTAATTCAAGAAAAACTTCGAGGGTCAGACGAGACATCATATTAATACTGTATGATGTATTTTATTAATAAAATACATATAAGTAATTAAAACTTATATTACTAATGCGAAATATTTTAAATTAATCGCACGCGATTTATCCGATATACCGAAATCGGAAGAAATAATGACAAAACAGCTCGGGAAGCTTCTAGAAGCTTGGCTTGGAAAATATCTAGATATTATTCTAGTTTTATTAATTAAATAATGTGCGAAATGACTAAAATGCCCTTGGCTTTTAAACTAATGACCAAACTACCCCGACCCTTGGTTTTCCTATAAATAGAAGGCTTAAGTTCATTAGTTCTTTACCATTTTTGAAAGCTAAAGAGCAAATATAGAGAGAGTTCTTGTGAGACAAGAATCGATTGCAAAGAAATAGTTAAAGCTTGCAATAATAAAAGGTACGATTCTTAGTTATTGTAATGTTTATTTTTATCGATGAGGCTCAAGAACATAAGTCGTAGCCATGTACGATTTTTCGTTCTGCGTGTTCCTTATGACTTGAGCAAGTCGTTGTTATGTCAAATTTCATTTCATAGTTTAAAGTTCAAGAACATACGTCGTATCCATGTACGGTTTATCCGTTCTCCGTGTTCTTCGTATGTTCTGGAGTATTATTATAAATTGTTATAATTAAGTAAACACGTCGTTATAATGACCAAATTTTGTCAATTATAAAGTGTTATAATCACATATGTAAGCAGTTATAATGCTCAAATTATTTCAAGTATGAAATCCAAAAGCTCAAGAACATAAGTCGTTACCATGTACGATTTTTCGTTCTTCGTGTTCTTCGTGTGTTCTTGAGCAAAAGTCATAATTTCTACATAAGTAGGTTTATGATTTGGTAATTTAGTGTTATGGGATGATGAAACATGATGGCCTTGCTAAATAATGCTTGTGGCATCAAGTTTTAGTAGTCGAAACGAAGAACGATGAAACTTTGTTCTTCGTGTTCTTCGATTCGTTCTTCGTGTTCTTGAGAAAAAGTCATAAAATCTTATATAAGTAGGTTTATGATTTTGTTATTTTTATGTTATGAAGTGATACGGAGTGTTAGAACATGTTATCTTAGCAAATTAATGCTTGAGGTATCATGTTTTACCAATCGGATCAAAGAAAGTTAAGCTTAATATACTCGCAGAATATTTTTGCTAAAATCCGAAATTTTAAATTCTTAATATGCCTTAGAAACCTAAATGAAAGTTGTAGATCATGAAATTCTAAGCAATTTAGACTCAAGAATCACTCAAAAATATTTTCGTATGACAAAGTTATGGCTGTCACTGTAAAAGAGGTCAGAAATATGAATCAGTTTTAGATCAGTCCCATTACTGGGAAATATGTGTAAATCAGTAAGGAATCTCGAACTTTGGTCTGAATGAAAGTTGTAGGTACGGAAGTTACGAACGCGTGAAATTTTGAACGACTCAAAAATGTTTTAAAACGAAGAAGTTATGGCCGTTTAACCGAGCCGGGGTCTGGCAGTCCAACAATCTGCCCAAATCCGAAATTTTGGCTTAAAAATGAGTTTTTGAGTTAGCCAATTTTCCAAATAATTTCACCTATGAAAATAGTGTAGTTAAGTTATTCTAAGACTTATTCAAAAGGAAAATTTGATAAACTAACATTCGGGGTCGCGTAACCCTTTTTGTAGGCGTTTAACGATTTCCCGGGAAAACCCTAACATGGTTTCAAGGCAAGTCTTCTAACTCTTGCTATGTGCTACTTGTGTAGTATTGCTAAAATGTTAAATGAGATGTGTAATGTCATGTTATTATGCAATAGATGATATGTGAAGTCTTTAACTGATGTTTACAAGCCTTCTAACTGTTATGTTTTATGTTTACGATTTACGAACATGATTTATACACTTTGTGTGTCAATGTGATATAAATTGTTGGAACGTGAGTTATATGTGATATTAAATGGAGAATTATGTTCAGTCAATGCATGTTAAAAGTTTACATGAAAGCATAAACTGCGTATGTGCTGTATGTTAGACTTGCTGAGCCGTCGTGCTCATTCTTGCGAATAAAACCTTATTTGCAGATTAAAGATGAACGTTAAGAAGATCATGAACTTAAAGATGCAGCATAGATTAGGTTTTCATGTAAATTGATTGTATTTGTATATGTCATAATGACTGTTGTAATACGAACAAACAAACATGTAACCGAATATTGAATGAATGATATAAATAATTATCATCAGAACGTTGTTATGTCTTTATTTTGATATAACCTAGAATTGTTAAAATTTAACATAGTATTGATAATGATCTATTTATCTGGATGAGGATCGGTAAATAACTTGTGAGTGCTGTACATCTGAGACAGAACTAAGCGATGTTGACTAGTCAAATCCATCGTTAAGGTTCCTCGGACCCAGGTATAACTCGTTATTACTATTCTGAATACCATATAAGTAGGATTATTGATATGAAGAGATATCTTTGTATATTGATACTTGTAGTACGAATGAGACCGTTACAAGTGGACGTATATAGAATATTTAAATCCTAAGGTTAAAATTAAACCGTTATATATGGTTTTATCCATTTATACGGATGAAATACAAGTTGATACTTGTATACTTATGAGACTGAGATCAAGTTAAGATCCAGGGACAATGTTAAGAGAAATTGTTAATGTATAGTCTAAAATAAGACTATTTCAACCAATATGATTATGGGATCATTGGTTAAGTCGATAGATGTATGAAATTAACGCACAAGGTCCGCCGCATCGAAAGTGCGGGGATTTTGGGGGCGTTACAGTTGGTATCAGAGCAGTGGATTATAGTTTCGAGGTAACAAGTACCTTGGAGTATAATCTGATGGATTAAGAAGAAATGGACTTGTAAAGGGTCTGTAAATAATTAAAAGATATGCATAAATCTTATTAAATCTTAATACATAAAAAATATTATGTGAAAAGAAATATAATGAATAAAGATAAACTCTTTACGAGAATATCTGAAGATAAATAGACTCTTAATGAGTTCTCAAAGCAAGCAATAAGATAAAATAATCTTATTAGTTTTTGTGTGAAACTATTTCAAAAAAAATGAAATGGTGTGTATGGTATGTTGTGTAATTATACCTAAGAAAAGAGATGAGTAAACTCATAAGGAATGTAAATGATGAAGGAATGAATTAAGAAAAGAAAGTGACTAAGATAGTTATAGAACGATTAGGGATTTCAATTGAAAACTCATATTAGTAAAACTGAGTAGAACGACTCTCTTGTATGGGAAAGAGTTTAATATGCTTTAGAGAACCGATCTAGCTACACTATTGGTATGAATGATTCATGGTCAGTGTTCTCAAAGCGGGTTACACACTGAATGAAATCATTTGAGGATAGTGTTGATGAGACGGGGAACTGATTCATTAGTTCTTGGGTGGAGGAATAACTCAGTTTGCTATATTGATAAGTAAATTAAAATCTTATGTCAAACTCTTCTTTGTGTATATTTTGAGAAGGTGATTCTTTTCTCATATGTATATCGACTAGTTAGTAGTTGTTACGTCATAACTATAGTTTTAAAAATATTTGTATGTTAGTTACTGAGCGAACGAACCTTGTTATGGACTTGGGCTATGATATGTTAGTCGAACCGACTTGTGAGATGCGGCTACGATTTGTCTATTCAGTGCGATATTGATCAGTACCAATGTGCGCTGAGACATTTCAATTCCGTGTTGATGAGAAGGGGAACTAATATATTTGTTTGTACTTGGTTTAATACAACCAATCAGTTTACTATATTACTATATATTTGAAAAACTTGTGTTATGGTTAGAGAATAATGGAAAAGATAGAGGATTGAGGGTATTTCAAAAAAAATCTTCTAGCTATGCTAGATCTTCATGGTTATATTCGCACTTGTGTGCCTTTGAAAAGAGTGGTTCACTAGTTGAACTGGAAAATTTTGTTAGTTCTTCACTAGCTATGTTATTCATATGTCTATGCTAATTGTTTTGGCTAGACGGATTTAATGTGAAGAATAAAAATGATTTATTCATTAACACCCCATTTAGCCTGGCGTGAAGATGATACATGATGAGTCATCAACGCACTTTGCAAGGTGCGGTATACAGTCATAAAATTGCTTTTCAAAAAGTTTGAATGGTTTAAATATGAGTCAATGCCAATTGTTTCGGCTAGACACCTTTGGTTATGAAAAAAAAAAGAATGGAAGTAGGAATTCGATAGACGCAATAAACCGCGTCTTATATGGTACGACAGGCTGATCACCTAAAGTACAACGTATGTGTGTTCTCGATCTTAATTGATTGTTACACAATGTATGGTGTTCTCAATCTTAATTGATTGCTACACAAAGTATGAAGTGTTCTCAATCTTAATTGATTGCTACACAAGATATGGTTTTCCAGTCCGGATGATGATTTAAAAATTATGGGTTATATAGTATTCATAGTTTTTGAATAAGGTAAAGGTCTTGATTGACCGCTGTATAAGTGAGAAGAATCCAAGATAAAGGAAGAATGAGACTGAATGTCGAGTATGAAAAGAGGTTTAAAACCTAGAGTTATGAAAGGAAATGTGTAGAGATAAGTGAACATTGTTTAGACCTAATCAAAGTATTGGAGGTTTAATGTGAGTAAAAGATGAATTTAGAAAATTCATATTGAAGAGTAAATTGGAGATGATTATATTATAATTTCGAGGACGAAATTCTGATAAGAAGGAGAGAATGTAATATCCTGAATATTTATAGCACTTATAAATATGATATTAAATGACTAAAGTAATTGTAAAGTTAATTTTGAGGACGAAATTCCTGTAAGTTGGGTTGAATGTAATATCCCAAATATTTCAAAAGTGATCTAACAAGATCTAAGCAAGGTTGTCAATTCAAAACCTAAGATTGATTGCTCAAGCATACCTTGAGCTATCTTAAAGAATATATACGACTCGAAACTACGATCGTATACAACTAAGAGGTTAAATTCTTTAACCTAAACTATGTGTTATGTGATTATTAAAGCTTGAATTGAGCTTTTAAATGTGTTGTATGAAATATCTATGTGTAGGATTTTGTGTTTTGGTTCAAGTAGTTAACCTTAACACTTATTAAAAATCAGAAGTCAATTTAGGGCAAAAACCTAAATTGGAAAAAGAGTTAAAACCTAAACCCTAACCCTAGGGTCTAAACCCTAGAAAATAACCTAGGCCCTTGAGCAAAATGTGAAGGTTAAATTGACATTCTGTTTCAAGATTCAACCTTCCCACGCTTTAAAAACACGTAATAGTCAGTAAAAGTTTTTCTCGAAAAACGTGTAAAAAGCACTATTCACAAAGAAACATTTTTCATTCGTTTGATCGTTTCTTTCATCTGTAGGACTTCTTGTATTTCACGACATAGTGATAATATGAGGTTTAGATGCCAGGGAATCAATAAAATTTTCTTGGGAAAAAGACGAAAAAGACACGATTTACGAGAAAACGTTTGTTGTCTTTTTTAACGTTCTTTTCAACGTTTGGACTTTTTCTATTTCACGATATAGCATTTATACGGGGAATAGATACCAGGGAGCCACTGATATTTTTCCATAAATAAAACGTAAATCGCTCTTCAAACGAAAACGCTTTCCGTTTTTGATCAAACCGTTGATGGATACAGTGTTTGTATGCAACACCGGTGCGTAATAAGCAATAAAAGATTTTCTCGAAAAGTGTGTCGGGAATAAGACGAAATAGGGAAAAGACAAAAATAAATATTATTTTTGACTTTTTGGTCTTCTAACCATTTTCTGAGAAATGGTTGTCAAAAACACTATTCACCGAAAAACGTGCCAAGTCTTTTGGACTTTTCACTTTACAGAAAAGTGTTCATTCGGAACAAAACTCAGTAATATCAAAATTTTAAATCAGTAGAAGTTAACCAAATTAGTTGGAATCAGACTGTTATATAATTAACTGCTAATTCATCCGTATTGTTTTCATCAAACGGATCATGAGATAGGTTAACATTAAATTTGAATAATCAAATTTATCAGATTAATACCTAATTATATTATTCAATCATAATTAGTGTCTAGAATGAAAGAAATTTATCAATCGTGTCGCCCGGTAGGTGTATTTGAGAAAAATACACGGAAGGTTATCCGAGATTAATTCAAGAAAAACTTCGAGGGTCAGACGAGACATCATATTAATACTGTATGATGTATTTTATTAATAAAATACATATAAGTAATTAAAACTTATATTACTAATGCGAAATATTTTAAATTAATCGCACGCGATTTATCCGATATACCGAAATCGGAAGAAATAATGACAAAACAGCTCGGGAAGCTTCTAGAAGCTTGGCTTGGAAAATATCTAGATATTATTCTAGTTTTATTAATTAAATAATGTGCGAAATGACTAAAATGCCCTTGGCTTTTAAACTAATGACCAAACTACCCCGACCCTTGGTTTTCCTATAAATAGAAGGCTTAAGTTCATTAGTTCTTTACCATTTTTGAAAGCTAAAGAGCAAATATAGAGAGAGTTCTTGTGAGACAAGAATCGATTGCAAAGAAATAGTTAAAGCTTGCAATAATAAAAGGTACGATTCTTAGTTATTGTAATGTTTATTTTTATCGATGAGGCTCAAGAACATAAGTCGTAGCCATGTACGATTTTTCGTTCTGCGTGTTCCTTATGACTTGAGCAAGTCGTTGTTATGTCAAATTTCATTTCATAGTTTAAAGTTCAAGAACATACGTCGTATCCATGTACGGTTTATCCGTTCTCCGTGTTCTTCGTATGTTCTGGAGTATTATTATAAATTGTTATAATTAAGTAAACACGTCGTTATAATGACCAAATTTTGTCAATTATAAAGTGTTATAATCACATATGTAAGCAGTTATAATGCTCAAATTATTTCAAGTATGAAATCCAAAAGCTCAAGAACATAAGTCGTTACCATGTACGATTTTTCGTTCTTCGTGTTCTTCGTGTGTTCTTGAGCAAAAGTCATAATTTCTACATAAGTAGGTTTATGATTTGGTAATTTAGTGTTATGGGATGATGAAACATGATGGCCTTGCTAAATAATGCTTGTGGCATCAAGTTTTAGTAGTCGAAACGAAGAACGATGAAACTTTGTTCTTCGTGTTCTTCGATTCGTTCTTCGTGTTCTTGAGAAAAAGTCATAAAATCTTATATAAGTAGGTTTATGATTTTGTTATTTTTATGTTATGAAGTGATACGGAGTGTTAGAACATGTTATCTTAGCAAATTAATGCTTGAGGTATCATGTTTTACCAATCGGATCAAAGAAAGTTAAGCTTAATATACTCGCAGAATATTTTTGCTAAAATCCGAAATTTTAAATTCTTAATATGCCTTAGAAACCTAAATGAAAGTTGTATATCATGAAATTCTAAGCAATTTAGACTCAAGAATCACTCAAAAATATTTTCGTATGACAAAGTTATGGCTGTCACTGTAAAAGAGGTCAGAAATATGAATCAGTTTTAGATCAGTCCCATTACTGGGAAATATGTGTAAATCAGTAAGGAATCTCGAACTTTGGTCTGAATGAAAGTTGTAGGTACGGAAGTTACGAACGCGTGAAATTTTGAACGACTCAAAAATGTTTTAAAACGAAGAAGTTATGGCCGTTTAACCGAGCCGGGGTCTGGCAGTCCAACAATCTGCCCAAATCCGAAATTTTGGCTTAAAAATGAGTTTTTGAGTTAGCCAATTTTCCAAATAATTTCACCTATGAAAATAGTGTAGTTAAGTTATTCTAAGACTTATTCAAAAGGAAAATTTGATAAACTAACATTCGGGGTCGCGTAACCCTTTTTGTAGGCGTTTAACGATTTCCCGGGAAAACCCTAACATGGTTTCAAGGCAAGTCTTCTAACTCTTGCTATGTGCTACTTGTGTAGTATTGCTAAAATGTTAAATGAGATGTGTAATGTCATGTTATTATGCAATAGATGATATGTGAAGTCTTTAACTGATGTTTACAAGCCTTCTAACTGTTATGTTTTATGTTTACGATTTACGAACATGATTTATACACTTTGTGTGTCAATGTGATATAAATTGTTGGAACGTGAGTTATATGTGATATTAAATGGAGAATTATGTTCAGTCAATGCATGTTAAAAGTTTACATGAAAGCATAAACTGCGTATGTGCTGTATGTTAGACTTGCTGAGCCGTCGTGCTCATTCTTGCGAATAAAACCTTATTTGCAGATTAAAGATGAACGTTAAGAAGATCATGAACTTAAAGATGCAGCATAGATTAGGTTTTCATGTAAATTGATTGTATTTGTATATGTCATAATGACTGTTGTAATACGAACAAACAAACATGTAACCGAATATTGAATGAATGATATAAATAATTATCATCAGAACGTTGTTATGTCTTTATTTTGATATAACCTAGAATTGTTAAAATTTAACATAGTATTGATAATGATCTATTTATCTGGATGAGGATCGGTAAATAACTTGTGAGTGCTGTACATCTGAGACAGAACTAAGCGATGTTGACTAGTCAAATCCATCGTTAAGGTTCCTCGGACCCAGGTATAACTCGTTATTACTATTCTGAATACCATATAAGTAGGATTATTGATATGAAGAGATATCTTTGTATATTGATACTTGTAGTACGAATGAGACCGTTACAAGTGGACGTATATAGAATATTTAAATCCTAAGGTTAAAATTAAACCGTTATATATGGTTTTATCCATTTATACGGATGAAATACAAGTTGATACTTGTATACTTATGAGACTGAGATCAAGTTAAGATCCAGGGACAATGTTAAGAGAAATTGTTAATGTATAGTCTAAAATAAGACTATTTCAACCAATATGATTATGGGATCATTGGTTAAGTCGATAGATGTATGAAATTAACGCACAAGGTCCGCCGCATCGAAAGTGCGGGGATTTTGGGGGCGTTACAGTTGGTATCAGAGCAGTGGATTATAGTTTCGAGGTAACAAGTACCTTGGAGTATAATCTGATGGATTAAGAAGAAATGGACTTGTAAAGGGTCTGTAAATAATTAAAAGATATGCATAAATCTTATTAAATCTTAATACATAAAAAATATTATGTGAAAAGAAATATAATGAATAAAGATAAACTCTTTACGAGAATATCTGAAGATAAATAGACTCTTAATGAGTTCTCAAAGCAAGCAATAAGATAAAATAATCTTATTAGTTTTTGTGTGAAACTATTTCAAAAAAAATGAAATGGTGTGTATGGTATGTTGTGTAATTATACCTAAGAAAAGAGATGAGTAAACTCATAAGGAATGTAAATGATGAAGGAATGAATTAAGAAAAGAAAGTGACTAAGATAGTTATAGAACGATTAGGGATTTCAATTGAAAACTCATATTAGTAAAACTGAGTAGAACGACTCTCTTGTATGGGAAAGAGTTTAATATGCTTTAGAGAACCGATCTAGCTACACTATTGGTATGAATGATTCATGGTCAGTGTTCTCAAAGCGGGTTACACACTGAATGAAATCATTTGAGGATAGTGTTGATGAGACGGGGAACTGATTCATTAGTTCTTGGGTGGAGGAATAACTCAGTTTGCTATATTGATAAGTAAATTAAAATCTTATGTCAAACTCTTCTTTGTGTATATTTTGAGAAGGTGATTCTTTTCTCATATGTATATCGACTAGTTAGTAGTTGTTACGTCATAACTATAGTTTTAAAAATATTTGTATGTTAGTTACTGAGCGAACGAACCTTGTTATGGACTTGGGCTATGATATGTTAGTCGAACCGACTTGTGAGATGCGGCTACGATTTGTCTATTCAGTGCGATATTGATCAGTACCAATGTGCGCTGAGACATTTCAATTCCGTGTTGATGAGAAGGGGAACTAATATATTTGTTTGTACTTGGTTTAATACAACCAATCAGTTTACTATATTACTATATATTTGAAAAACTTGTGTTATGGTTAGAGAATAATGGAAAAGATAGAGGATTGAGGGTATTTCAAAAAAAATCTTCTAGCTATGCTAGATCTTCATGGTTATATTCGCACTTGTGTGCCTTTGAAAAGAGTGGTTCACTAGTTGAACTGGAAAATTTTGTTAGTTCTTCACTAGCTATGTTATTCATATGTCTATGCTAATTGTTTTGGCTAGACGGATTTAATGTGAAGAATAAAAATGATTTATTCATTAACACCCCATTTAGCCTGGCGTGAAGATGATACATGATGAGTCATCAACGCACTTTGCAAGGTGCGGTATACAGTCATAAAATTGCTTTTCAAAAAGTTTGAATGGTTTAAATATGAGTCAATGCCAATTGTTTCGGCTAGACACCTTTGGTTATGAAAAAAAAAAGAATGGAAGTAGGAATTCGATAGACGCAATAAACCGCGTCTTATATGGTACGACAGGCTGATCACCTAAAGTACAACGTATGTGTGTTCTCGATCTTAATTGATTGTTACACAATGTATGGTGTTCTCAATCTTAATTGATTGCTACACAAAGTATGAAGTGTTCTCAATCTTAATTGATTGCTACACAAGATATGGTTTTCCAGTCCGGATGATGATTTAAAAATTATGGGTTATATAGTATTCATAGTTTTTGAATAAGGTAAAGGTCTTGATTGACCGCTGTATAAGTGAGAAGAATCCAAGATAAAGGAAGAATGAGACTGAATGTCGAGTATGAAAAGAGGTTTAAAACCTAGAGTTATGAAAGGAAATGTGTAGAGATAAGTGAACATTGTTTAGACCTAATCAAAGTATTGGAGGTTTAATGTGAGTAAAAGATGAATTTAGAAAATTCATATTGAAGAGTAAATTGGAGATGATTATATTATAATTTCGAGGACGAAATTCTGATAAGAAGGAGAGAATGTAATATCCTGAATATTTATAGCACTTATAAATATGATATTAAATGACTAAAGTAATTGTAAAGTTAATTTTGAGGACGAAATTCCTGTAAGTTGGGTTGAATGTAATATCCCAAATATTTCAAAAGTGATCTAACAAGATCTAAGCAAGGTTGTCAATTCAAAACCTAAGATTGATTGCTCAAGCATACCTTGAGCTATCTTAAAGAATATATACGACTCGAAACTACGATCGTATACAACTAAGAGGTTAAATTCTTTAACCTAAACTATGTGTTATGTGATTATTAAAGCTTGAATTGAGCTTTTAAATGTGTTGTATGAAATATCTATGTGTAGGATTTTGTGTTTTGGTTCAAGTAGTTAACCTTAACACTTATTAAAAATCAGAAGTCAATTTAGGGCAAAAACCTAAATTGGAAAAAGAGTTAAAACCTAAACCCTAACCCTAGGGTCTAAACCCTAGAAAATAACCTAGGCCCTTGAGCAAAATGTGAAGGTTAAATTGACATTCTGTTTCAAGATTCAACCTTCCCACGCTTTAAAAACACGTAATAGTCAGTAAAAGTTTTTCTCGAAAAACGTGTAAAAAGCACTATTCACAAAGAAACATTTTTCATTCGTTTGATCGTTTCTTTCATCTGTAGGACTTCTTGTATTTCACGACATAGTGATAATATGAGGTTTAGATGCCAGGGAATCAATAAAATTTTCTTGGGAAAAAGACGAAAAAGACACGATTTACGAGAAAACGTTTGTTGTCTTTTTTAACGTTCTTTTCAACGTTTGGACTTTTTCTATTTCACGATATAGCATTTATACGGGGAATAGATACCAGGGAGCCACTGATATTTTTCCATAAATAAAACGTAAATCGCTCTTCAAACGAAAACGCTTTCCGTTTTTGATCAAACCGTTGATGGATACAGTGTTTGTATGCAACACCGGTGCGTAATAAGCAATAAAAGATTTTCTCGAAAAGTGTGTCGGGAATAAGACGAAATAGGGAAAAGACAAAAATAAATATTATTTTTGACTTTTTGGTCTTCTAACCATTTTCTGAGAAATGGTTGTCAAAAACACTATTCACCGAAAAACGTGCCAAGTCTTTTGGACTTTTCACTTTACAGAAAAGTGTTCATTCGGAACAAAACTCAGTAATATCAAAATTTTAAATCAGTAGAAGTTAACCAAATTAGTTGGAATCAGACTGTTATATAATTAACTGCTAATTCATCCGTATTGTTTTCATCAAACGGATCATGAGATAGGTTAACATTAAATTTGAATAATCAAATTTATCAGATTAATACCTAATTATATTATTCAATCATAATTAGTGTCTAGAATGAAAGAAATTTATCAATCGCGTCGCCCGGTATGTGTATTTGAGAAAAATACACGGAAGGTTATCCGAGATTAATTCAAGAAAAACTTCGAGGGTCAGACGAGACATCATATTAATACTGTATGATGTATTTTATTAATAAAATACATATAAGTAATTAAAACTTATATTACTAATGCGAAATATTTTAAATTAATCGCACGCGATTTATCCGATATACCGAAATCGAAAGAAATAATGACAAAACAGCTCGGGAAGCTTCTAGAAGCTTGGCTTGGAAAATATCTAGATATTATTCTAGTTTTATTAATTAAATAATGTGCGAAATGACTAAAATGCCCTTGGCTTTTAAACTAATGACCAAACTACCCCGACCCTTGGTTTTCCTATAAATAGAAGGCTTAAGTTCATTAGTTCTTTACCATTTTTGAAAGCTAAAGAGCAAATATAGAGAGAGTTCTTGTGAGACAAGAATCGATTGCAAAGAAATAGTTAAAGCTTGCAATAATAAAAGGTACGATTCTTAGTTATTGTAATGTTTATTTTTATCGATGAGGCTCAAGAACATAAGTCGTAGCCATGTACGATTTTTCGTTCTGCGTGTTCCTTATGACTTGAGCAAGTCGTTGTTATGTCAAATTTCATTTCATAGTTTAAAGTTCAAGAACATACGTCGTATCCATGTACGGTTTATCCGTTCTCCGTGTTCTTCGTATGTTCTGGAGTATTATTATAAATTGTTATAATTAAGTAAACACGTCGTTATAATGACCAAATTTTGTCAATTATAAAGTGTTATAATCACATATGTAAGCAGTTATAATGCTCAAATTATTTCAAGTATGAAATCCAAAAGCTCAAGAACATAAGTCGTTACCATGTACGATTTTTCGTTCTTCGTGTTCTTCGTGTGTTCTTGAGCAAAAGTCATAATTTCTACATAAGTAGGTTTATGATTTGGTAATTTAGTGTTATGGGATGATGAAACATGATGGCCTTGCTAAATAATGCTTGTGGCATCAAGTTTTAGTAGTCGAAACGAAGAACGATGAAACTTTGTTCTTCGTGTTCTTCGATTCGTTCTTCGTGTTCTTGAGAAAAAGTCATAAAATCTTATATAAGTAGGTTTATGATTTTGTTATTTTTATGTTATGAAGTGATACGGAGTGTTAGAACATGTTATCTTAGCAAATTAATGCTTGAGGTATCATGTTTTACCAATCGGATCAAAGAAAGTTAAGCTTAATATACTCGCAGAATATTTTTGCTAAAATCCGAAATTTTAAATTCTTAATATGCCTTAGAAACCTAAATGAAAGTTGTATATCATGAAATTCTAAGCAATTTAGACTCAAGAATCACTCAAAAATATTTTCGTATGACAAAGTTATGGCTGTCACTGTAAAAGAGGTCAGAAATATGAATCAGTTTTAGATCAGTCCCATTACTGGAAAATATGTGTAAATCAGTAAGGAATCTCGAACTTTGGTCTGAATGAAAGTTGTAGGTACGGAAGTTACGAACGCGTGAAATTTTGAACGACTCAAAAATGTTTTAAAACGAAGAAGTTATGGCCGTTTAACCGAGCCGGGGTCTGGAAGTCCAACAATCTGCCCAAATCCGAAAATTTGGCTTAAAAATGAGTTTTTGAGTTAGCCAATTTTCCAAATAATTTCACCTATGAAAATAGTGTAGTTAAGTTATTCTAAGACTTATTCAAAAGGAAAATTTGATAAACTAACATTCGGGGTCGCGTAACCCTTTTTGTAGGCGTTTAACGATTTCCCGGGAAAACCCTAACATGGTTTCAAGGCAAGTCTTCTAACTCTTGCTATGTGCTACTTGTGTAGTATTGCTAAAATGTTAAATGAGATGTGTAATGTCATGTTATTATGCAATAGATGATATGTGAAGTCTTTAACTGATGTTTACAAGCCTTCTAACTGTTATGATTTATGTTTACGATTTACGAACATGATTTATACACTTTGTGTGTCAATGTGATATAAATTGTTGGAACGTGAGTTATATGTGATATTAAATGGAGAATTATGTTCAGTCAATGCATGTTAAAAGTTTATATGAAAGCATAAACTGCGTATGTGCTGTATGTTAGACTTGCTGAGCCGTCGTGCTCATTCTTGCGAATAAAACCTTATTTGCAGATTAAAGATGAACGTTAAGAAGATCATGAACTTAAAGATGCAGCATAGATTAGGTTTTCATGTAAATTGATTGTATTTGTATATGTCATAATGACTGTTGTAATACGAACAAACAAACATGTAACCGAATATTGAATGAATGATATAAATAATTATCATCAGAACGTTGTTATGTCTTTATTTTGATATAACCTAGAATTGTTAAAATTTAACATAGTATTGATAATGATCTATTTATCTGGATGAGGATCGGTAAATAACTTGTGAGTGCTGTACATCTGAGACAGAACTAAGCGATGTTGACTAGTCAAATCCATCGTTAAGGTTCCTCGGACCCAGGTATAACTCGTTATTACTATTCTGAATACCATATAAGTAGGATTATTGATATGAAGAGATATCTTTGTATATTGATACTTGTAGTACGAATGAGACCGTTACAAGTGGACGTATATAGAATATTTAAATCCTAAGGTTAAAATTAAACCGTTATATATGGTTTTATCCATTTATACGGATGAAATACAAGTTGATACTTGTATACTTATGAGACTGAGATCAAGTTAAGATTCAGGGACAATGTTAAGAGAAATTGTTAATGTATAGTCTAAAATAAGACTATTTCAACCAATATGATTATGGGATCATTGGTTAAGTCGATCGATGTATGAAATTAACGCACAAGGTCCGCCGCATCGAAAGTGCGGGGATTTTGGGGGCGTTACAGCAAGTCTTTATTCCAGAAAACTTCCAAATCGGTTCGTTATTTCCTCAAAATTTACAAACAAATAGGTGATTAGGAGTCATATTACTTTGTTACACTTCGGTTATCCCCAAAAGGAGGAATCCTGTGAATCTCGCATTGAAAACAATGCGTCCAAGGCACACAAGTCTTCATTTGAGGAAACTTGCTATTTGGTTCGTTATTTCCTCAAAATTTGCTAACAAATAGGTGATTAGGAGTCATATTACTTCATTACACTTCGGTTATCCTCAAAAGGAGAAATCCTATCAAACTCGCATTGAAAACAATGCGTACAACGTACGCAAGTCTTCATTTGAGGAAACTTGCTAATCGGTTCGTTATTTCCTCAAAATTTGCAAACAAATAGGTGATTAGGAGTCATATTACTTCGTTACACATCGGTTATCCTCAAAATGAGCAATCCTGTGAGTCTCGCATTGAAAACAATGCGTCAAAGGCACATAGGTCTTCATTTGAGGACACATGCTATTCGGTTTGTAATTTCCTTAAAATTTGCAAACAAATAGGTGATTAGGTGTCCTATTACTTCGTTACACTTCAGTTATCCTCAAAAGGAGCAATCCTATGAGTCTCACATTGAAAACAATGCGTCAAAGGCACACAAGTCTTCATTTGAGAAAACTTGCTATTCGGTTCGTTATTTCCTCAAAATTTGCAAACAAATAGGTGATTAGGAGTCATATTACTTTGTTACACTTCGGTTATCCTCAAAAGGAGCAATCCTATCAAACTCGCATGGAAAACAACGTGTACAACGTACGCAAGTCTTCATTTGAGAAAACTTCCAAATCGATTCGTTATTTCCTCAAAATTTACAAACAAATAGGTGATTAGGAGTCATATTACTTCGTTACACTTCGGTTATCCCCAAAAGGAGGAATCCTGTGAATCTCGCATTGAAAACAATGCGTCAAAGGCACACAAGTCTTCATTTGAGGAAACTTGCTATTTGGTTCGTTATTTCCTCAAAATTTGCTAACAAATAGGTGATTAGGAGTTATATTACTTCATTACACTTCGGTTATCCTCAAAAGGAGCAATCCTATCAAACTCGCATTGAAAACAATGCGTACAAGGTACGCAAGTTTTCATTTGAGGAAACTTGCTTTTCGGTTCGTTATTTTCTCAAAATTTGCAAACAAATAGGCGATTAGGAGTCATATTACTTTGTTATACTTCGGTTAGCCTCAAAAGGAGCAATCCCATCACTCTCGCATTGAAAACAATGCGTACAACGTACGCAAGTCTTCATTTGAGGAAACTTGCTTTTCGGTTCGTTATTTCCTCAAAATTTGCAAACAAATAGGTGATTAGGAGTCATATTACTTTGTTACACTTCGGTTATCCTCAAAAGGAGCAATCTTATCAAACTCGCATTGAAAACAATGCGTACAAGGTATGCAAGTCTTCATTTGAGGAAACTTGCTATTCGGTTCGTTATTTCCTCAAAATTTGAAACAAATAGGTGATTAGGAGTCATATTACTTTGTTATACTTTGGTGCCTCAAAAGGAGCAATCCCATCACTCTCGCGACGAAAACAATGCGTACAACGTACGCAAGTCTTCATTTGAGGAAACTTGCTAATCGGTTCGTTATTTGCTCAAAATTTGCAAACAAATAGGTGACTAGGAGTCATATTACTTCGTTACACTTCGGTTAACCTCAAAAGGAGCAATCCTATCAAACTCGCATGGAAAATAATGCGTACAACGTACGCAAGTCTTCATTTGAGGAAACATGCTATTCGGTTCGTTATTTCCTCAAAATTTGCCAACAAATAGGTGATTAGGAGTCATATTACTTCGTTACACTTCGGTTATCCTCAAAAGGAGCAATCCTATCAAACTCGCATGGAAAACAATGCGTACAACGTACGCAAGTCTTCATTTCAGAAAACTTCCAAATTGGTTCGTTATTTCCTCAAAATTTACAAACACATAGGTGATTAGGAGTCATATTACTTCGTTACACTTCGGTTATCTCCAAAAGGAGGAATCCTGTTAATCTCGCATTGACAACAATGCGTCAAAGGCACACAAGTCTTCATTTGAGGAAACTTGCTATTTGGTTCGTTATTTCCTCAAAATTTGCTAACAAATAGGTGATTAGGAGTCATATTACTTCATTACACTTCGGTTATCCTCAAAAGGTGCAATCCTATCAAACTCGCATTGAAAAGAATGCGTACAACGTACGCAAGTCTTCATTGGAGGAAACTTGCTATTCGGTTCGTATTTCCTCAAAATTTGCAAACAAATAGGTGATTAGGAGTCATATTACTTCGTTACACTTCGGTTATCCTCAAAAGGAGCAATCCTATCAAACTCGCATTGAAAACAATGCGTACAAGCTACGCAAGTCTTCATTTGAGGAAACTTGCTATTCGGTTCATTATTTCCTCAAAATTTGCAAACAAATAGGTGATTAGGAGTCATATTACTTTGTTATAATTCGGTTAGCCTCAAAAGGAGGAATCCCATCACTCTTGCGTTTAAAACAATGCGTATAACGTACACAAGTCTTCATTTGAGGAAACTTGCTAATCGGTTCGTTATTTCCTAAAATTTGCAAACAAATAGGTGATTAGGAGTCATATTACTTTGTTACACTTCGGTTATCCTCAAAAGGAGCAATCTTATCAAACTCGCATTGAAAACAATGCGTACAAGGTACGCAAGTCTTCATTTGAGGAAACTTGCTGTTCGGTTCGTTATTTCCTCAAAATTTGCAAACAAATAGGTGACTAGGAGTCATATTACTTCGTTACACTTCGGTTGTCCTCAAAATGAGCAATCCTATTAGTCTCGCATTGAAAACAATGCGTCAAAGGCGCTCCAGTCTTCATTTGAGGAAACTTGCTATTCGGTTCGTTATTTCCTCAAAATTTACAAACAAATAGGTGACTAGGAGTCATATTACTTCGTTACACTTTGGTTATCCTCAAAATGAGCAATCCTGTTAGTCTCGCATTGAAAACAATGCGTCAAAGGCACTCCTGTCTTCATTTGAGGAAACTTGCTATTCGGTTCGTTATTTCCTCAAAATTTGCAAACAAATAGGTGATTAGGAGTCATATTACTTTGTTATACTTCGGTTAGCCTCAAAAGAAGCAATCCTATCAAACTCGCATGGAAAACAATGCGTACAACATACGCAAGTCTTCATTTGAGGAAACTTGCTATTCGGTTCGTTATTTCCTCAAAATTTGCCATAAAATAGGTGATTAGGAGTCATATTACTTCGTTACACTTCGGTTATCCTCAAAAGGAGCATGTAATATCCCAAATATTTCCAAAGTGATCTAACAAGATCTAAGCAAGGTTGTCAATTCAAAACCTAAGATCGATTGCTCAAGCATACCTTGAGCTATCTAAAAGAATATATACGACTTGAAACTACGATCGTATACAACTAAGAGGTTAAAATCTTTAACATAAACTATGTGTTATGTGATTAATAAAGCTTGAATTGAGCTTTTAAATGTGTTGTATGAAATATCTATGTGTAGGATTTTGTGTTTTGGTTCAAGTAGTTAACCTTAACACTTATTAAAAATCAGAAGTCAATTTAGGACAAAAACCTAAATTGGAAAAAGAGTTAAAACCTAAACCCTAACCCTAGGGTCTAAACCCTAGGAAATAACCTAGGCCCTTGAGCAAAATGTGAAGGTCAAATTGACATTCCGTTTCAAGATTTAACCTTCCCACGATTTGAAAACACGTAACAGTCAATAAAAGTTTTTCTCGAAAAACGTGTAAAAGCACTATTCACGAGGTGACGTTTTTCATTCGTTTGACTGTTTCTTTCATCTGTAGGACTTCTTGTATTTCACGATATAGTGTTAATATGAGGTTTAGATGTCAGGGAATTAATAAAATTTTCTGGAGAAAAAGACGAAAATGTCACGATTTACGAGAAAACATCTGTCGTCTTTTTGACTGTTCTTTTCGATATTTTGATATATCGTATTTCACGAAATAGCATTTATATGAAGTATAGATATTAATTAGCCAATAAAAGTTTTACTCGAAAAGCGTGTAAAACACTATTCATTTGGAAAATTTTCTTCCGAATTTTGAAAATTCACATTCCTGAATAACATTTTTATTGACAGTAGATGCATTTTGACCAATAAAATTTTTACCCAAAATAATTTATGGAGATTACTATTCACGTATACGGGATGAATACGTAGTGAATACGGAAGGAATACGAGAATAATAAAGGTATATTGTAATGTATAATACGAGGATTATACGAAAGATTATACGAGATTAATACGAGAATAATACGAGGTATCATACCAGTAGAATACGATTATTATACGATGTATTATACGGAAGAAATACGTATAAATACTAATGTATTATACTATTTAATTAATTAGTTGAAATCAAACTAGTTTATGTGTAACTAAGTTAGTGTAACTGAACTAGGGAGAACTAGCACGATTACACTAACTGAAAAAGAACTAGCACGATTTGTTTTGAACTAAATCCAAGTGAAAATGAATGGACCAATAAGAAGAAGGGTGATGTAAGCGATGATGCAAGCGCTAGGGAGAAAAGACTAAAAGGCCCTTGGTCTTTTAAACTAATGACCAAACTACCCCGACCCTTGGTTTTCCTATAAATAGAAGGCTTAAGTTCATTAGTTCTTTACCATTTTTGAAAGCTAAAGAGCAAATATAGAGAGAGTTCTTGTGAGACAAGAATCGATTGCAAAGAAATAGTTAAAGCTTGCAATAATAAAAGGTACGATTCTTAATCGTTATTATGCTTAAAGTTTTATTTTATCGATGAGGCTCAAGAACATAAGTCGTAGCCATGTACGATTTTTCGTTCTCCGTGTTCCTTATGACTTGAGCAAGTCGTTGTTATGTCAAATTTCATTTCATAGTTTAAAGTTCAAGAACATACGTCGTATCCATTTACGGTTTATCCGTTCTCCGTGTTCTTCGTATGTTCTGGAGTATTATTATAAATTGTTATAATTAAGTAAACAAGTCGTTATAATGACCAAATTTTGTCAATTATAAAGTGTTATAATCACATATGTAAGCCGTTATAATGCTCAAATTATTTCAAGTATGAAATCCAAAAGCTCAAGAACATAAGTCGTTACCATGTACGATTTTTCGTTCTTCGTATTCTTCATGTGTTCTTGAGCAAAAGTCATAATTTCTACATAAGTAGGTTTATGATTTGGTAATTTAGTATTATGGGATGATGAAACATGATGGCCTTGCTAAATAATGCTTGTGGCATCAAGTTTTAGTAGTCGAAACGAAGAACGATGAAACTTTGTTCTTCGTGTTCTTCGTGTTCTTCGATTCGTTCTTCGTGTTCTTGAGAAAAAGTCATAAAATCTTATATAAGTAGGTTTATGATTTTGTTATTTTTATGTTATGAAGTGATACAGAGTGTTAGAACATGTTATCTTAGCAAATTAATGCTTGAGGTATCATGTTTTACCAATCGGATCAAAGAAAATTAAGTTTAAAATACTAGCAGAATATTTTTGGTAATTTCCGAAAATTTAATTTCTGAATCTGCCTTAGACACCTAAATGAAAGTTGTAGATCATGAAATTATAAGCAATTTAGACTCAAGAATCACTCAAAAATGTTTTCGTATGACAAAGTTATGGCTGTCACTGTAAAAGAGGTCAGAAATATGAATCAGTTTTAGATCAGTCCCATTACTGGGAAATATGTGTAAATCAGTAAAGAATCTCAAACTTTGGTCTGAATGAAAGTTGTAGATACGGAAGTTACGAACGCGTGAAATTTTGAACGACTCAAAAATGTTTTAAAACGAAGAAGTTGTGGCCGTTTGATCGAGCCGGGGTCTAGCAGCCATACATGCTGCCTATTTTTTTAAGGTGACTAAAAAGTGAGTTTTTGAGTTGGACTTGTTTCCAATTAATTCCACCAATGAAAATAGTCTAGTTAAGTTATTCTAAGACTTATTCAAAAGGAAAATTTTATAAACTAACGTTCGGAGTCGCGTAACCCTTTTTGTAGGCGTTTAACGATTTCCCGAGAAACCCTGACATGGTTTCAAGGCAAGTCTTCTAACTCTTGCTATGTGCTACTTGTGTAGTATTGTTAAAATGTTAAATGAGATGTGTAATGTCATGTTATTATGCAATAGATGATATGTGAAGTCTTTAACTGATGTTTACAAGCCTTCTAACTGTTATGTTTTATGTTTACGATTTACGAACATGATTTACACACTTTGTGTGTCAATGTGATATAAATTGTTGGAACGTGTGTTATATGTGATATTAAATGGAGAATTATGTTCAGTCAATGCATGTTAAAGTTTATATGAAAGCATAAACTGCGTATGTGCTGTATGTTAGACTTGCTGAGCCGTCGTGCTCATTCTTGCGAATAAAACCTTATTTGCAGATTAAAGATGAACGTTAAGAAGATCATGAACTTAAAGATGCAGCATAGATTAGGTTTTCATGTAAATTGATTGTATTTGTATATGTCATAATGACTATTGTAATACGAACAAACAAACATGTAACCGAATATTGAATGAATGATATAAATTATTATCATCAGAATGTTGTTATGTCTTTATTTTGATATAACCTAGAATTGTTAATACTTAACATAGTATTGATAATGATCTATTTATCTGGATGAGGATCGGTAAATAACTTGTGAGTGTTGTACATCCGAGACAGGACTAAGCGATGTTGACTGGTCAAATCCATCGTTAAGGTTCCTCGGACCCAGGTATAACTCGTTATTACTATTCTGAATACCATATAAGTAGGATTATTGATATGAAGAGATATCACTATAAACAAATATGTTTTGAATGAGGGTTTTAACTATTTGGGTAATGTTCTGTACGGAAAGAGAATTTTGCACCGGACAAAGATACAACCATTTGTCATGGATAAAGATGCAAACATTTATCACGGGTGAAGATACAAACATTCACCGCGAGATTCTCTGTTCCCAAGAGCCGTCCTAATGATTTAATACCGTGGATGTTGGAACATGTAAAGTTATAGAATATTTAAATCTTAAGGTTAAAATTAGACCGTTATATATGGTTTTATCCATTTATACGCATGAAATACAAGTTGATACTTGTATACTTATGAGACTGAGATCAAGTTAAGATCCAGGGACAAAGTTAAGAGAAATTGTTAATGTATAGTCTAAAATAAGACTAATTCAACCAATATGATTATGGGATCATTGGTTAAGTCGATAGCTGTACGAAATTAACGCACAAGGTCCGCCGCATCAAAAGCGCGGGGATTTTGGGGGCGTTACAGTTGGTATCAGAGCTATATAAAAAGAACCCCGAGCCTCTCGCTGGTGACCGCCCATAGAAGGGAGGCACCGAAGCCAGACTCTCCGTAGGGGACGCCGCATGCGGTGGCAAACTGATAGGTACCATTGTAAGGTGCTATTGAATGATAGTTACAGTTGGTATCAGAGCAGTGGATTATAGTTTCGAGGTAACAAGTACCTTGGAGTATAATCTGATGGATTAAGAAGAAATGGACTTGTGAAGGGTCTGTAAATAATTAAAAGATATGCATAAATCTTAATACATAAAAATTATTATGTGAAAGAAATATAATGAATAAAGATAAACTCTTTACGAGAATATCTGAAGTTAAATAGACTCATAAAGAGTTCTCAAAGCAAGCAATAAGATAAAATAATCTTATTGGCTTTTGTGTGAAACTGTTTCATAAAAATGAAATGGTATGTTTGGTATGTTGTGTAATTATACCTAAGAAAAGAGATGAGTAAACTCATAAGGAATGTAAATGATGAAGGAATGAATTAAGAAAAGAAAGTGACTAAGATAGTTATAGAACGATTAGGGATTTCAATTGAAAACTCATATTAGTAAAACTGAGTAGAACGACTCTCTTGTATGGGAAAGAGTTTAATATGCTTCAGAGAACCGATCTAACTACACTGTTGGTATGAATGATTCATGGTCAGTGTTCTCAAAGGGGGTTACACACTGAATGAAATCATTTGAGGATAGTGTTGATGAGACGGGGAACTGATTCATTAGTTCTTGGGTGGAGGAATAACTCAGTTTGCTATATTGATAAGTAAATTAAAATCTTGTGTCAAACTCTTCTTTGTATATATTTTGAGAAGGTGATTCTTTTCTCATTTGTATATTGACTAGTTAGTAGTTGTTACGTCATAACTATAGTTTTAAAAATATTTGTATATTAGTTACTGAGCAAACGAACCTTGTTATGGACTTGGGCTATGATATGTTAGTCGAACCGACTTGTGAGATGTGGCTATGATTTGTCTATTCAGTGCGATATTGATCAGTACCAATGTGCGCTGAGACATTTCAATTCCGTGTTGATGAGAAGGGGAACTAATATATTTGTTTGTACTTGGTTTAATACAACCAATCAGTTTACTATATTACTATATATTTGCAAAACTTGTGTTATGGTTAAAGAATAATGGAAAAGATAGAGGATTGATGGTATTTCAAAAATCTTCTAGCTATGCTAGATCTTCATGATTATATTCGCACTTGTGTGCCTTTGAAAAGAGTGGTTCACTAGTTGAACTGGAAAATTTTGTTAGTTCTTCACTAGCTATGTTATTCATATGTCTATGCTAATTGTTTTGGCTAGACGGATTTAATGTGAAGAATAAAAATGATTTATTCATCAACACCCCATTTAGCCTGGCGTGAAGATGATACATGATGAGTCATCAACGCACTTTGCAAGGTGCGGTATACAGTCATAAAATTGATTTTCAAAAGTTTGAATGGTTTAAATATGAGTCAATGCCAATTGTTTCGGCTAGACACCTTTGGTTATGAAAAAAAGAACGGACGTAGGAATTCGATAGATGCAATAAACCGCGTCTTTAAAATAATATGGTACGACAGGCTGATCACCTAAAGTACAACGTATGTGTGTTCTCAATCTTAATTGATTGTTACACAATGTATGGTGTTCTCAATCTTAATTGATTGCTACACAAAGTATGAAGTGTTCTCAATCTTAATTGATTGCTACACAAGATATGGTTTTCCAGTCCGGATGATGATTTAAAAAAATTATGGGTTATATAGTATTCATAGTTTTTGAATAAGGTAAAGGTCTTGATTGACCGCTGTATAAGTGAGAAGAATCCAAGATAAAGGAAGAATGAGACTGAATGTCAAGTATGAAAAGAGGTTTAAAACCTAGAGTTATGAAAGGAAATGTGTAGAGATAAGTGAACATTGTTCAGACCTAATCAAAGTATTGGAGGTTTAATGTGAGTAAAAGATGAATTTAGAAAATTCATATTGAAGAAGATGATTATAATTTCGAGGACGAAATTCTTATAAGAAGGAGAGAATGTAATATCCTGAATATTTATAGCACTTATAAATATGATATTAAATGACTAAAGTAATTGTAAAGTTAATTTCGAGGACGAAATTCCTGTAAGTTGGGTTGAATGTAATATCCCAAATATTTCCAAAGTGATCTAACAAGATCTAAGCAAGGTTGTCAATTCAAAACCTAAGATCGATTGCTCAAGCATACCTTGAGCTATCTAAAATAATATATACGACTTGAAACTACGATCTTATACAACTAAGAGGTTAAAATCTTTAACATAAACTATGTGTTATGTGATTAATAAAGCTTGAATTGAGCTTTTAAATGTGTTGTATGAAATATCTATGTGTAGGATTTTGTGTTTTGGTTCAAGTAGTTAACCTTAACACTTATTAAAAATCAGAAGTCAATTTAGAGCAAAAACCTAAATTGGAAAAAGAGTTAAAACCTAAACCCTAACCCTAGGAAATAACCTAGGCCCTTGAGCAAAATGTGAAGGTCAAATTGACATTCCGTTTCAAGATTTAACCTTCCCACGATTTGAAAACACGTAACAGTCAATAAAAGTTTTTCTCGAAAAACGTGTAAAAGCACTATTCACGAGGTGACGTTTTTCATTCGTTTGACTGTTTCTTTCATCTGTAGGACTTCTTGTATTTCACGATATAGTGTTAATATGAGGTTTAGATGTCAGGGAATCAATAAAATTTTCTGGAGAAAAAGACGAAAATGTCACGATTTACGAGAAAACATCTGTCGTCTTTTTGACTGTTCTTTTCGATATTTTGATATATCGTATTTCACGAAATAGCATTTATATGAAGTATAGATATTAATTAGCCAATAAAAGTTTTACTCGAAAAGCGTGTAAAACACTATTCATTTGGAAAATTTTCTTCCGAATTTTGAAAATTCACATTCCTGAATAACATTTTTATTGATAGTAGATGCATTTTGACCAATAAAAATTTTACCCAAAATAATTTATGGAGATTACTATTCACGTATACGGGATGAATACGTAGTGAATACGGAAGGAATACGAGAATAATAAAGGTATATTGTAATGTATAATACGAGGATTATACGAAAGATTATACGAGATTAATACGAGAATAATACGAGGTATCATACCAGTAGAATACGATTATTATACGATGTATTATACGGAAGAAATACGTATAAATACTAATGTATTATACTATTTAATTAATTAGTTGAAATCAAACTAGTTTATGTGTAACTAAGTTAGTGTAACTGAACTAGGGAGAACTAGCACGATTACACTAACTGAAAAAGAACTAGCACGATTTGTTTTGAACTAAATCCAAGTGAAAATGAATGGACCAATAAGAAGAAGGGTGATGTAAGCGATGATGCAAGCGCTAGGGAGAAAAGACTAAAAGGCCCTTGGTCTTTTAAACTAATGACCAAACTACCCCGACCCTTGGTTTTCCTATAAATAGAAGGCTTAAGTTCATTAGTTCTTTACCATTTTTGAAAGCTAAAGAGCAAATATAGAGAGAGTTCTTGTGAGACAAGAATCGATTGCAAAGAAATAGTTAAAGCTTGCAATAATAAAAGGTACGATTCTTAATCGTTATTATGCTTAAAGTTTTATTTTATCGATGAGGCTCAAGAACATAAGTCGTAGCCATGTACGATTTTTCGTTCTCCGTGTTCCTTATGACTTGAGCAAGTCGTTGTTATGTCAAATTTCATTTCATAGTTTAAAGTTCAAGAACATACGTCGTATCCATGTACGGTTTATCCGTTCTCCGTGTTCTTCGTATGTTCTGGAGTATTATTATAAATTGATATAATTAAGTAAACAAGTCGTTATAATGACCAAATTTTGTCAATTATAAAGTGTTATAATCACATATGTAAGCAGTTATAATGCTCAAATTATTTCAAGTATGAAATCCAAAAGCTCAAGAACATAAGTCGTTACCATGTACGATTTTTCGTTCTTCGTATTCTTCATGTGTTCTTGAGCAAAAGTCATAATTTCTACATAAGTAGGTTTATGATTTGGTAATTTAGTATTATGGGATGATGAAACATGATGGCCTTGCTAAATAATGCTTGTGGCATCAAGTTTTAGTAGTCGAAACGAAGAACGATGAAACTTTGTTCTTCGTGTTCTTCGTGTTCTTCGATTCGTTCTTCGTGTTCTTGAGAAAAAGTCATAAAATCTTATATAAGTAGGTTTATGATTTTGTTATTTTTATGTTATGAAGTGATACAGAGTGTTAGAACATGTTATCTTAGCAAATTAATGCTTGAGGTATCATGTTTTACCAATCGGATCAAAGAAAATTAAGTTTAAAATACTAGCAGAATATTTTTGGTAATTTCCGAAAATGTAATTTCTGAATCTGCCTTAGACACCTAAATGAAAGTTGTAGATCATGAAATTCTAAGCAATTTAGACTCAAGAATCACTCAAAAATGTTTTCGTATGACAAAGTTATGGCTGTCACTGTAAAAGAGGTCAGAAATATGAATCAGTTTTAGATCAGTCCCATTACTGGGAAATATGTGTAAATCAGTAAAGAATCTCAAACTTTGGTCTGAATGAAAGTTGTAGATACGGAAGTTACGAACGCGTGAAATTTTTAACGACTCAAAAATGTTTTAAAACGAAGAAGTTGTGGCCGTTTGATCGAGCCGGGGTCTAGCAGCCATACATGCTGCCTATTTTTTTAAAGTGACTAAAAAGTGAGTTTTTGAGTTGGACTTGTTTCCAATTAATTCCACCAATGAAAATAGTCTAGTTAAGTTATTCTAAGACTTATTCAAAAGGAAAATTTGATAAACTAACGTTCGGAGTCGCGTAACCCTTTTTGTAGGCGTTTAACGATTTCCCGAGAAACCCTGACATGGTTTCAAGGCAAGTCTTCTAACTCTTGCTATGTGCTACTTGTGTAGTATTGTTAAAATGTTAAATGAGATGTGTAATGTCATGTTATTATGCAATAGATGATATGTGAAGTCTTTAACTGATGTTTACAAGCCTTCTAACTGTTATGTTTTATGTTTACGATTTACGAACATGATTTATACACTTTGTGTGTCAATGTGATATAAATTGTTGGAACGTGTGTTATATGTGATATTAAATGGAGAATTATGTTCAGTCAATGCATGTTAAAGTTTATATGAAAGCATAAACTGCGTATGTGCTGTATGTTAGACTTGCTGAGCCGTCGTGCTCATTCTTGCGAATAAAACCTTATTTGCAGATTAAAGATGAACGTTAAGAAGATCATGAACTTAAAGATGCAGCATAGATTAGGTTTTCATGTAAATTGATTGTATTTGTATATGTCATAATGACTATTGTAATACGAACAAACAAACATTTAACCGAATATTGAATGAATGATATAAATTATTATCATCAGAATGTTGTTATGTCTTTATTTTGATATAACCTAGAATTGTTAATACTTAACATAGTATTGATAATGATCTATTTATCTGGATGAGGATCGGTAAATAACTTGTGAGTGCTGTACATCCGAGACAGGACTAAGCGATGTTGACTGGTCAAATCCATCGTTAAGGTTCCTCGGACCCAGGTATAACTCGTTATTACTATTCTGAATACCATATAAGTAGGATTATTGATATGAAGAAATATCACTATAAACAAATATGTTTTGAATGAGGGTTTTAACTATTTGGGTAATGTTCTGTACGGAAAGAGAAATTTGCACCGGACAAAGATACAACCATTTGTCATGGATAAAGATGCAAACATTTATCACGGGTGAAGATACAAACATTCACCGCGAGATTCTCTGTTCCCAAGAGCCGTCCTAATGATTTAATACCGTGGATGTTGGAACATGTAAAGTTATAGAATATTTAAATCTTAAGGTTAAAATTAGACCATTATATATGGTTTTATCCATTTATACGCATGAAATACAAGTTGATACTTGTATACTTATGAGACTGAGATTTAGTTAAGATACAGGGACAAAGTTAAGAGAAATTGTTAATGTATAGTCTAAAATAAGACTAATTCAACCAATATGATTATGGGATCATTGGTTAAGTCGATAGCTGTACGAAATTAACGCACAAGGTCCGCCGCATCGAAAGCGCGGGGATTTTGGGGGCGTTACAGAGCAATCCTATCAAACTCGGATGGAAAACAACGCGTACAACGTACGCAAGTCTTCATTTGAGAAAACTTCCAAATCGGTTCGTTATTTCCTCAAAATTTACAAACAAATAGGTGATTAGGAGTCATATTACTTCGTTACACTTCGGTTATCCCCAAAAGGAGGAATCCTGTGAATCTCGCATTGAAAACAATGCGTCAAAGGCACACAAGTCTTCATTTGAGGAAACTTGCTATTTGGTTCGTTATTTCCTCAAAATTTGCTAACAAATAGGTGATTAGGAGTCATATTACTTCATTACATTTCGGTTATCCTCAAAAGGAGCAATCCTATCAAACTCGCATTGAAAACAATGCGTACAACGTACGCAAGTCTTCATTGGCGGAAACTTGCTATTCGGTTCGTATTTCCTCAAAATTTGCAAACAAATAGGTGATTAGGAGTCATATTACTTCGTTACACTTCGGTTATCCTCAAAAGGAGCAATCCTATCAAACTCGCATTGAAAACAATGCGTACAAGGTACGCAAGTCTTCATTTGAGGAAACTTGCTATTCGGTTCGTTATTTCCTCAAAATTTGCAAACAAATAGGTGATTAGTAGTCATATTACTTTGTTATACTTCGGTTAGCCTCAAAAGGAGGAATCCCATCACTCTCGCGTTTAAAACAATGCGTATAACGTACACAAGTCTTCATTTGAGGAAACTTGCTAATCGGTTCGTTATTTCCTAAAATTTGCAAACAAATAGGTGATTAGGAGTCATATTACTTTGTTACACTTCGGTTATCCTCAAAAGGAGCAATCTTATCAAACTCGCATTGAAAACAATGCGTACAAGGTACGCAAGTCTTCATTTTAGGAAACTTGCTAATCGGTTCGTTATTTCCTAAAAGTTGCAAACAAATAGGTGATTAGGAGCCATATTACTTCGTTACACTTCGGTTATCCTCAAAATGAGCAATCCTATTAGTCTCGCATTGAAAACAATGCATCAAAGGCACTCCAGTCTTCATTTGAGGAAACTTGCTATTCGGTTCGTTATTTCCTCAAAATTTGCCATAAAATAGGTGATTAGGAGTCATATTACTTCGTTAAACTTCGGTTATCCTCAAAAGGAGCAATCCTATCAAACACGCATGGAAAACAATGCGTCCAACGTACGCAAGTCTTCATTTGAGAAAACTTCCAAATCGGTTTGTTATTTCCTCAAAATTTACAAACAAATAGGTGATTAGGAGTCATATTACTTCGTTACACTTCGGTTATCCCCAAAAGGAGGAATCCTGTGAATCTCGCATTGAAAATAATGCGTCAAAGGCTCACAAGTCTTCATTTGAGGAAACTTGCTATTTGGTTCGTTATTTCCTCAAAATTTGCTAACAAATAGGTGATTAGGAGTCATATTACTTCATTACACTTCGGTTATCCTCAAAAGGAGCAATCCTATCAAACTAGCATTGAAAACAATGCGTACAACGTACGCAAGTCTTCATTTGAGAAAACTTCCAAATCGGTTCGTTATTTCCTCAAAATTTACAAACAAATAGGTGATTAGGAGTCATATTACTTCGTTACACTTCGGTTATCCCCAAAAGGAGGAATCATGTGAATCTCGCATTGAAAACAATGCGTCAAAGGCACACAAGTCTTCATTTGAGGAAACTTGCTATTTGGTTCGTTATTTCCTCAAAATTTGCTAACAAATAGGTGATTTGGAGTCATATTACTTCATTACACTTCGGTTATCCTCAAAAGGAGCAATCCTATCAAACTCGCATTGAAAACAATGCGTACAACGTACGCAGGTCTTCATTTGAGGAAACTTGCTATTCGGTTCGTATTTCCTCAAAATTTGCAAACAAATAGGTGATTAGGAGTCATATTACTTCGTTACACTTCGGTTATACTCAAAAGGAGCAATCCTATCAAACTCGCACAGAAAACAATGCGTACAAGGTACGCAAGTCTTCATTTGAGGAAACTTGCTATTCGGTTCGTTATTTCCTCAAAATTTGCAAACAAATAGGTGATTAGTAGTCATATTACTTTGTTATACTTCGGTTAGCCTCAAAAGGAGGAATCCCATCACTCTCGCGTTTAAAACAATGCGTATAACGTACACAAGTCTTCATTTGAGGAAACTTGCTAATCGGTTCGTTATTTCCTAAAATTTGCAAACAAATAGGTGATTAGGAGTCATATTACTTTGTTACACTTCGGTTATCCTCAAAAGGAGCAATCTTATCAAACTCGCATTGAAAACAATGCGTACAAGGTACGCAAGTCTTCATTTTAGGAAACTTGCTAATCGGTTCGTTATTTCCTAAAAGTTGCAAACAAATAGGTGATTAGGAGTCATATTACTTCGTTACACTTCGGTTATCCTCAAAATGAGCAATCCTATTAGTCTCGCATTGAAAACAATGCATCAAAGGCACTCCAGTCTTCATTTGAGGAAACTTGCTATTCGGTTCGTTATTTCCTCAAAATTTGCCATAAAATAGGTGATTAGGAGTCATATTACTTCGTTAAACTTCGGTTATCCTCAAAAGGAGCAATCCTATCAAACACGCATGGAAAACAATGCGTCCAACGTACGCAAGTCTTCATTTGAGAAAACTTCCAAATCGGTTTGTTATTTCCTCAAAATTTACAAACAAATAGGTGATTAGGAGTCATATTACTTCGTTACACTTCGGTTATCCTCAAAAGGAGCACTCCTATAAAACTCGCATTGAAAACAATGCGTACAAGGTACGCAAGTCTTCATTTGAGGAAACTTGCTACTCTGTTCGTTATTTCCTCAAAATTTTCAAACAGATAGGTGAGTAGGAGTCATATTACTTCGTTACACTTCGGTTATCCTCAAAAGGAGCAATCCTATCAAATTCGCATTGAAAACAATGCGTACAAGGTACGCAAGTCTTCATTTGAGGAAACTTGCTATTCGGTTCATTATTCCCTCAAAATTTTCAAACAAATAGGTGAGTAGGAGTCATATTACTTCGTTACACTTCGGCTATCCTCAAAAGGAGCAATCTTATCAAACTCGCATTGAAAACAATGCGTGCAAGGTACGCAAGTCTTCATTTGAGGAAACTTGCTATTCGGTTCGTTATTTCCTCAAAATTTGCAAACAAATAGGTGACTAGGAGTCATATTACTTCGTTACACTTCGGTTATCCTCAAAATGAGCAATCATGTTAGTCTCGCATTGAAAACAATGCGTCAAAGGCATTCCAGTCTTCATTTGAGAAAACTTGCTATTCGGTTCGTTATTTCCTCAAAATTTGCAAATAAATAGGTGATTATGAGTCATATTACTTTGTTATACTTCGGTTAGCCTTAAAAGAAGCAATCCTATCATTCTCGCATTGAGAACAACGCGTACAACGTACGCAAGTCTTCATTTGAGGAAACTTGCTATTCGGTTCGTTATTTCCTCAAAATTGCAAACAAATAGGTGATTAGGAGTCATATTACTTCTTTACACTTCGGTTATCCTCAAAAGGAGCACTCCTATAAAACTCGCATTGAAAACAATGCGTACAAGGTACGCAAGTCTTCATTTGAGGAAACTTGCTACTCTGTTCGTTATTTCCTCAAAATTTTCAAACAAATAGGTGAGTATGAGTCATATTACTTCGTTACACTTCGGTTATCCTCAAAAGGAGCAATCCTATCAAACTCGCATTGAAAACAATGCGTACAAGGTACGCAAGTCTTCATTTGAGGAAACTTGCTATTCGGTTCGTTATTTCCTCAAAATTTTCAAACAAATAGGTGAGTAGGAGTCATATTACTTCGTTACACTTCGGCTATCCTCAAAAGGAGCAATCTTATCAAACTCGCATGGAAAACAACGCGTCCAACGTACGCAAGTCTTCATTTGAGAAAACTTCCAAATCGGTTCGTTATTTCCTCAAAATTTACAAACAAATAGGTGATTAGGAGTCATATTACTTCGTTACACTTCGGTTATCCCCAAAAGGAGGAATCCTGTGAATCTCGCACTGAAAACAATGCGTCAAAGGCACACAAGTCTTCATTTGAGGAAACTTGCTATTTGGTTCGTTATTTCCTTAAAATTTGCTAACAAATAGGTGATTAGGAGTCATATTACTTCATTACACTTCGGTTATCCTCAAAAGGAGCAATCCTATCAAACTAGCATTGAAAACAATGCGTACAACGTACGCAAGTCTTCATTTGAGAAAACTTCCAAATCGGTTCGTTATTTCCTCAAAATTTACAAACAAATAGGTGATTAGGAGTCATATTACTTCGTTACACTTCGGTTATCCCCAAAAGGAGGAATCATGTGAATCTCGCATTGAAAACAATGCGTCAAAGGCACACAAGTCTTCATTTGAGGAAACTTGTTATTTGGTTCGTTATTTCCTCAAAATTTGCTAACAAATAGGTGATTAGGAGTCATATTACTTCATTACACTTCGGTTATCCTCAAAAGGAGCAATCCTATCAAACTCGCATTGAAAACAATGCGTACAACGTACGCAAGTCTTCATTTGAGGAAACTTGCTATTCGGTTCGTATTTCCTCAAAATTTGCAAACAAATAGGTGATTAGGAGTCATATTACTTCGTTACACTTCGGTTATCCTCAAAAGGAGCAATCCTATCAAACTCGCACTGAAAACAATGCGTACAAGGTACGCAAGTCTTCATTTGAGGAAACTTGCTATTCGGTTCGTTATTTCCTCAAAATTTGCAAACAAATAGGTGATTAGGAGTCATATTACTTTGTTATACTTCGGTTAGCCTCAAAAGGAGCAATCCCATCACTCTCGCGTTTAAAACAATGCGTACAACGTACGCAAGTCTTCATTTGAGGAAACTTGCTAATCGGTTCGTTATTTCCTCAAAATTTGCAAACAAATAGGTGATTAGGAGTCATATTACTTCGTTACACTTCGGTTATCCTCAAAATGAGCAATCCTGTGAGTCTCGCATTGAAAACAATGCGTCAAAGGCACACAAGTATTCATTTGAGAAAACTTGCTATTCGGTTCGTTATTTCCTCAAAATTTGCAAATAAATAGGTGATTAGGAGTCATATTACTTTGTTATACTTCAGTTAGCCTTAAAAGAAGCAATCCTATTATTCTCGCATTGAGAACAACGCGTACAACGTACGCAAGTCTTCATTTGAGGAAGCTTGCTATTCGGTTCGTTATTTCCTCAAAATTTGCAAACAAATAGGTGACTAGGAGTCATATTACTTCGTTACACTTCGGTTATCCTCAAAATGAGCAATCCTGTGAGTCTCGCATTGAAAACAATGCGTCAAAGGCACACAAGTATTCATTTGAGAAAACTTGCTATTCGGTTCGTTATTTCCTCAAAATTTGCAAATAAATAGGTGATTATGAGTCATATTACTTTGTTATACTTCGGTTAGCCTTAAAAGAAGCAATCCTATCATTCTCGCATTGAGAACAACGCGTACAACGTACGCAAGTCTTCATTTGAGGAAACTTGCTATTCGGTTCGTTATTTCCTCAAAATTTGCAAACAAATAGGTGATTAGGAGTCATATTACTTCTTTACACTTCGGTTATCCTCAAAAGGAGCACTCCTATAAAACTCGCATTGAAAACAATGCGTACAAGGTACGCAAGTCTTCATTTGAGGAAACTTGCTACTCTGTTCGTTATTTCCTCAAAATTTTCAAACAAATAGGTGAGTATGAGTCATATTACTTCGTTACACTTCGGTTATCCTCAAAAGGAGCAATCCTATCAAACTCGCATTGAAAACAATGCGTACAAGGTACGCAAGTCTTCATTTGAGGAAACTTGCTATTCGGTTCGTTATTTCCTCAAAATTTTCAAACAAATAGGTGAGTAGGAGTCATATTACTTCGTTACACTTCGGCTATCCTCAAAAGGAGCAATCTTATCAAACTCGCATGGAAAACAACGCGTCCAACGTACGCAAGTCTTCATTTGAGAAAACTTCCAAATCGGTTCGTTATTTCCTCAAAATTTACAAACAAATAGGTGATTAGGAGTCATATTACTTCGTTACACTTCGGTTATCCCCAAAAGGAGGAATCCTGTGAATCTCGCACTGAAAACAATGCGTCAAAGGCACACAAGTCTTCATTTGAGGAAACTTGCTATTTGGTTCGTTATTTCCTCAAAATTTGCTAACAAATAGGTGATTAGGAGTCATATTACTTCATTACACTTCGGTTATCCTCAAAAGGAGCAATCCTATCAAACTAGCATTGAAAACAATGCGTACAACGTACGCAAGTCTTCATTTGAGAAAACATCCAAATCGGTTCGTTATTTCCTCAAAATTTACAAACAAATAGGTGATTAGGAGTCATATTACTTCGTTACACTTCGGTTATCCCCAAAAGGAGGAATCATGTGAATCTCGCATTGAAAACAATGCGTCAAAGGCACACAAGTCTTCATTTGAGGAAACTTGCTATTTGGTTCGTTATTTCCTCAAAATTTGCTAACAAATAGGTGATTAGGAGTCATATTACTTCATTACACTTCGGTTATCCTCAAAAGGAGCAATCCTATCAAACTCGCATTGAAAACATTGCGTACAACGTACGCAAGTCTTCATTTGAGGAAACTTGCTATTCGGTTCGTATTTCCTCAAAATTTGCAAACAAATAGGTGATTAGGAGTCATATTACTTCGTTACACTTCGGTTATCCTCAAAAGGAGCAATCCTATCAAACTCGCACTGAAAACAATGCGTACAAGGTACGCAAGTCTTCATTTGAGGAAACTTGCTATTCGGTTCGTTATTTCCTCAAAATTTGCAAACAAATAGGTGATTAGGAGTCATATTACTTTGTTATACTTCGGTTAGCCTCAAAAGGAGCAATCCCATCACTCTCGCGTTTAAAACAATGCGTACAACGTACGCAAGTCTTCATTTGAGGAAACTTGCTAATCGGTTCGTTATTTCCTCAAAATTTGCAAACAAATAGGTGATTAGGAGTCATATTACTTCGTTACACTTCGGTTATCCTCAAAATGAGCAATCCTGTGAGTCTCGCATTGAAAACAATGCGTCAAAGGCACAAAAGTATTCATTTGAGAAAACTTGCTATTCGGTTCGTTATTTCCTCAAAATTTGCAAATAAATAGGTGATTAGGAGTCATATTACTTTGTTATACTTCAGTTAGCCTTAAAAGAAGCAATCCTATTATTCTCGCATTGAGAACAACGCGTACAACGTACGCAAGTCTTCATTTGAGGAAGCTTGCTATTCGGTTCGTTATTTCCTCAAAATTTGCAAACAAATAGGTGACTAGGAGTCATATTACTTCGTTACACTTCGGTTATCCTCAAAATGAGCAATCCTGTGAGTCTCGCATTGAAAACAATACGTCAAAGGCACACAAGTATTCATTTGAGAAAACTTGCTATTCGGTTCGTTATTTCCTCAAAATTTGCAAATAAATAGGTGATTATGAGTCATATTACTTTGTTATACTTCGGTTAGCCTTAAAAGAAGCAATCCTATCATTCTCGCATTGAGAACAACGCGTACAACGTACGCAAGTCTTCATTTGAGGAAACTTGCTATTCGGTTCGTTATTTCCTCAAAATTTGCAAACAAATAGGTGATTAGGAGTCATATTACTTTGTTACACTTCGGTTATCCTCAAAAGGAGCACTCCTATAAAACTCGCATTGAAAACAATGCGTACAAGGTACGCAAGTCTTCATTTGAGGAAACTTGCTACTCTGTTCGTTATTTCCTCAAAATTTTCAAACAAATAGGTGAGTATGAGTCATATTACTTCGTTACACTTCGGTTATCCTCAAAAGGAGCAATCCTATCAAACTCGCATTGAAAACAATGCGTACAAGGTACGCAAGTCTTCATTTGAGGAAACTTGCTATTCGGTTCGTTATTTCCTCAAAATTTTCAAACAAATAGGTGAGTAGGAGTCATATTACTTCGTTACACTTCGGCTATCCTCAAAAGGAGCAATCTTATCAAACTCGCATTGAAAACAATGCGTGCAAGGTACGCAAGTCTTCATTTGAGGAAACTTGCTATTCGGTTCGTTTTTTCCTCAAAATTTGCAAACAAATAGGTGACTAGGAGTCATATTACTTCGTTACACTTCGGTTATCCTCAAAATGAGCAATCATGTTAGTCTCGCATTGAAAACAATGCGTCAAAGGCATTCCAGTCTTCATTTGAGGAAACTTGCTATTCGGTTCGTTATTTCCTCAAAATTTGCAAACAAGTAGGTGACTAGGAGTCATATTACTTCGTTACACTTCGGTTATCCTCAAAATGAGCAATCCTGTTAGTCTCGCATTGAAAACAATGCATCAAAGGCACTCCAGTCTTCATTTGAGGAAACTTGCTATTCGGTTCGTTATTTCCTCAAAATTTGCCATAAAATAGGTGATTAGGAGTCATATTACTTCGTTACACTTCGGTTATCCTCAAAAGGAGCAATCCTATCAAACACGCATGGAAAACAACGCGTCCAACGTACGCAAGTCTTCATTTGAGAAAACTTCCAAATCGGTTTGTTATTTCCTGAAAATTTACAAACAAATAGCTGATTAGGAGTCATATTACTTCGTTACACTTCGGTTATCCCCAAAAGGAGGAATCCTGTGAATCTCGCATTGAAAACAATGCGTCAAAGGCACACAAGTCTTCATTTGAGGAAACTTGCTATTTGGTTCGTTATTTCCTCAAAATTTGCTAACAAATAGGTGATTAGGAGTCATATTACTTCATTACACTTCGGTTATCCTCAAAAGGAGCAATCCTATCAAACTAGCATTGAAAACAATGCGTACAACGTACGCAAGCCTTCATTTGAGAAAACTTCCAAATCGGTTCGTTATTTCCTCAAAATTTACAAACAAATAGGTGATTAGGAGTCATATTACTTCGTTACACTTCGGTTATCCCCAAAAGGAGGAATCATGTGAATCTCGCATTGAAAACAATGCGTCAAAGGCACACAAGTCTTCATTTGAGGAAACTTGCTATTTGGTTCGTTATTTCCTCAAAATTTGCTAACAAATAGGTGATTAGGAGTCATATTACTTCATTACACTTCGGTTATCCTCAAAAGGAGCAATCCTATCAAACTCGCATTGAAAACAATGCGTACAACGTACGCAAGTCTTCATTTGAGGAAACTTGCTATTCGGTTCGTATTTCCTCAAAATTTGCAAACAAATAGGTGATTAGGAGTCATATTACTTCGTTACACTTCGGTTATCCTTAAAAGGAGCAATCCTATCAAACTCGCACTGAAAACAATGCGTACAAGGTACGCAAGTCTTCATTTGAGGAAACTTGCTATTAGGTTCGTTATTTCCTCAAAATTTTCAAACAAATAGGTGATTAGGAGTCATATTACTTCATTACACTTCGGTTATCCTCAAAAGGAGCAATCCCATCACTCTCGCGTTTAAAACAATGCGTACAACGTACGCAAGTCTTCATTTGAGGAAACTTGCTAATCGGTTCGTTATTTCCTCAAAATTTGCAAACAAATAGGTGATTAGGAGTCATATTACTTCGTTACACTTCGGTTATCCTCAAAATGAGCAATCCTGTGAGTCTCGCATTGAAAATAATGCGTCAAAGGCACACCAGTCTTCATTTGAGAAAACTTGCTATTCGGTTCGTTATTTCCTCAAAATTTGCAAATAAATAGGTGATTAGGAGTCATATTACTTTGTTATACTTCGGTTAGCCTTAAAAGAAGCAATCCTATCATTCTCGCATTGAGAACAACGCGTACAACGTACGCAAGTCTTCATTTGAGGAAACTTGCTATTCGATTCGTTATTTCCTCAAAATTTGCAAACAAATAGGTGATTAGGAGTCATATTACTTCGTTACACTTCGGTTATCCTCAAAAGGAGCACTCCTATAAAACTCGCATTGAAAACAATGCGTACAAGGTACGCAAGTCTTCATTTGAGGAAACTTGCTATTCGGTTCGTTATTTTCTCAAAATTTGCAAACAAATAGGTGATTAGGAGTCATATTACTTCGTTACACTTCGGTTATCCTCAAAAGGAGCAATCCTGTCAAAGTCGCATTGAAAACAATGCGCACAAGGTACGCAAGTCTTCATTTGAGGAAACTTGCTATTCAGTTTGTTATTTCCTCAAAATTTGCAAACAAATAGGTGAGTAGGAGTCATATTACTTCGTTACACTTCGGCTATCCTCAAAAGGAGCAATCTTATCAAACTCGCATTGAAAACAATGCGTGCAAGGTACGCAAGTCTTCATTTGAGGAAACTTGCTATTCGGTTCGTTATATCCTCAAAATTTGCAAACAAATAGGTGGCTAGGAGTCATATTACTTCGTTACACTTTGGTTATCCTCAAAATGAGCAATCATGTTAGTCTCGCATTGAAAACAATGCGTCAAAGGCATTCCAGTCTTCATTTGAGGAAACTTGCTATTCAGTTCGTTATTTCCTCAAAATTTGCAAACAAATAGGTGACTAGGAGTCATATTACTTCGTTACACTTCGGTTATCCTCAAAATGAGCAATCCTGTTAGTCTCGCATTGAAAACAATGCATCAAAGGCACTCCAGTCTTCATTTGAGGAAACTTGCTATTCGGTTCGTTATTTCCTCAAAATTTGCCATAAAATAGGTGATTAGGAGTCACATTACTTCGTTACACTTCGGTTATTCTCAAAAGGAGCAATCCTATCAAACTCGCATGGAAAACAACGCGTCCAACGTACGCAAGTCTTCATTTGAGAAAACTTCCAAATCGGTTTGTTATTTCCTCAAAATTTACAAACAAATAGGTGATTAGGAGTCATATTACTTCGTTACACTTCGTTTATCCCTAAAAGGAGGAATCCTGTGAATCTCGCAATGAAAACAATGCGTCAAAGGCACACAAGTCTTCATTTGAGGAAACTTGCTATTTGGTTCGTTATTTCCTCAAAATTTGCTAACAAATAGGTGATTAGGAGTCATATTACTTCATTACACTTCGGTTATCCTCAAAAGGAGCAATCCTATCACACTAGCATTGAAAACAATGCGTACAACGTACGCAAGTCCTCATTTGAGAAAACTTCCAAATCGGTTCGTTATTTCCTCAAAATTTACAAACAAATAGGTGATTAGGAGCCATATTACTTCGTTACACTTCGGTTATCCCTAAAAGGAGGAATCATGTGAATCTCGCATTGAAAACAATGCGTCAAAGGCACACAAGTCTTCATTTGAGGAAACTTGCTATTTGGTTCGTTATTTCCTCAAAATTTGCTAACAAATAGGTGATTAGGAGTCATATTACTTCATTACTTCGGTTATCCTCAAAAGGAGCAATCCTATCAAACTCGCATTGAAAACAATGCGTACAACGTACGCAAGTCTTCATTTGACGAAACTTGCTATTCGGTTCGTATTTCCTCAAAATTTGCAAACAAATAGGTGATTAGGAGTCATATTACTTCGTTACACTTCGGTTATCCTCAAAAGGAGCAATCCTATCAAACTCGCACTGAAAACAATGCGTACAAGGTACGCAAGTCTTCATTTGAGGAAACTTGCTATTCGGTTCGTTATTTCCTCAAAATTTGCAAACAAATAGGTGATAGGGAGTCATATTACTTTGTTATACTTCGGTTAGCCTCAAAAGGAGCAATCCCATCACTCTCGCGTTTAAAACAATGCGTACAACGTACACAAGTCTTCATTTGAGGAAACTTGCTAATCGGTTCGTTATTTCCTCAAAATTTGCAAACAAATAGGAGATTAGGAGTCATATTACTTCGTTACACTTCGGTTATCCTCAAAATGAGCAATTCTGTGAGTCTCGCATTGAAAACAATGCGTCAAAGGCACACAAGTATTCATTTGAGAAAACTTGCTATTCGGTTCGTTATTTCCTCAAAATTTGCAAATAAATAGGTGATTAGGAGTCATATTACTTTGTTATACTTCGGTTAGCCTTAAAAGAAGCAATCCTATCATTCTCGCATTGAGAACAACGCGTACAAGGTACGCAAGTCTTCATTTGAGGAAACTTGCTACTCTGTTCGTTATTTCCTCAAAATTTTCAAACAAATTGGTGAGTAGGAGTCATATTACTTCGTTACACTTCGGTTATCCTCAAAAGGAGCAATCCTATCAAACTCGCATTGAAAATAATGCGTACAAGGTACGCAAGTCTTCATTTGAGGAAACTTGCTATTCGGTTCGTTATTTTCTCAAAATTTGCAAACAAATAGGTGATTAAGAGTCATATTACTTTGTTATACTTCGGTTAGCCTCAAAAGGAGGAATCCCATCTCTCTCGCGTGTAAAACAGTGCGTACAACGTACACAAGTCTTCATTTGAGGAATCTTGCTAATCGGTTCGTTATTTCCTCAAAATTTGAAAACAAATAGGTAATTAGGAATCATATTACTTCGTTACACTTCGGTTATCCTCAAAAGGAGCAATCCTATCAAACTAGCATTGAAAACAATGCGTACAACGTACGCAAGTCTTCATTTGAGGAAACTTGCTATTCGGTTCGTATTTCCTTAAAATTTGCAAACAAATAGGTGACTAGGAGTCATATTACTTCGTTACACTTCGGTTATCCTCAAAAGGAGAAATCCTATCACTCTCGCGTTGAAAACAATGCGTACAAGGTACACAAGTCTTCATTTGAGGAAACTTGCTAGTCGGTTCGTTATTTCCTCAAAATTTGAAAACATATAGGTGATTAGGAGTCATATTACTTCGCTACACTTCGGTTATCCTCAAAAGGAGCAATCCTATCAAACTTGCATTGAAAATAATGCGTACAAGGTATGCAAGTCTTCATTTGAGGAAACTTGCTATTCGGTTCGTTATTTCCTCACAATTTGCAAACAAATAGGTGATTAGGAGTCATATTACTTTGTTATACATTTGTTAGCCTCAAAAGGAGCAATCCCATCACTCTCGCGATGAAAAGAATGCGTACAAGGTACGCAAGTCTTCATTTGAGGAAACTTGCTAATCGGTTCGTTATTTCCTCAAAATTTGCAAACAAATAGGTGATTAGGAGTCATATTACTTTGTTACACTTCGGTTATCCTCAAAAGGAGCAATCCTATCAAACTCGCATGGAAAACAACGCGTACAACGTACGCAAGTCTTCATTTGAGAAAACTTCCAAATCGGTTCGTTATTTCCTCAAAATTTACAAACAAATAGGTGATTAGGAGTCATATTACTTCGTTACAGTTCGGTTATCCCCAAAAGGAGGAATCTTGTGAATCTCGCATTGAAAACAATGTGTCAAAGGCACACAGGTCTTAATTTGAGGAAACTTGCTATTCGGTTTGTCATTTCCTCAAATTTTGCAAACCAATAGGTGATTAGGAGTCATATTACTTCGTTACACTTCGGTTATCCTCAAAAGGAGCAATCCTGTGAGTCTCGCATTGAAAACAATGCGTCAAAGGCACACAAGTCTTCATTTGAGAAAACTTGCTATTCGGTTCGTTATTTCCTCAAAATTTGCAAACAAATAGGTGATTAGGAGTCATATTACTTTGTTATACTTCAGTTAGCCTCAAAAGAAGCAATGCTATCACTCTCGCATTGAAAACAACGCGTACAACGTACGCAAGTCTTCATTTGAGGAAACTTGCTATTCGGTTCGTTATTTCCTCAAAATTTGCAAACAAATAGGTGATTAGGAGTCATATTACTTCGTTACACTTCGGTTATCCTCAAAAGGAGCAATCCTGTGAGTCTCACATTGAAAACAATGCGTCAAAGGCACACAAGTCTTCATTTGAGGAAACTTGCTATTCGGTTCGTTATTTCCTCAAAATTTGCAAATAAATAGGTGATTAGGAGTCATATTACTTTGTTATACTTCGGTTCGCCTCAAAAGAAGCAATCCTATCACTCTCGCATTGAAAACAACGCGTACAACGTACGCAAGTCTTCATTTGAGGAAACTTGCTATTCGGTTCGTTATTTCCTCAAAATTTGCAAACAAATAGGTTATTAGGAGTCATATTACTTCGTTACACTTCGCTTATCCTCAAAAGGAGCACTCCTATCAAACTCGCATTGAAAACAATGCGTACAAGGTACGCAAGTCTTCATTTGAGGAAACTTGCTATTCGGTTCGTTATTCCCTCAAAATTTTCAAACAAATAGGTGAGTAGGAGTCATATTAATTCGTTACACTTCGGTTATCGTCAAAAGGAGCAATCCTATCAAACTCGCATTGAAAACAATGCGTAGAAGGTACGCAAGTGTTCATTTGAGGAAACATGGTAATCGGTTCGTTATTTCCTCAAAATTTAAAAACAAATAGGTGATTAGGAGTCATATTACTTCGTTACACTTCAGTTATCCTCAAAAGGAGCAATCCTGTGAGTCTCGCATTGAAAACAATGCGTCAAAGGCACACAAGTCTTCATTTGAAAAAACTTGCTATTATGTTCGTTATTTTCTCAAAATTTGAAAACAAATAGGTGATTAGGAGTCATATTACTTTGTTATACTTCAGTTAGCATCAAAAGAAGCAATCCTATCACTCTCGCATTGAAAACAACGTGTTCAACGTACGCAGGTCTTCATTTAAGGAATCTTGCTATTCGGTTCGTTATTTCCTCAAAATTTGCAAACAAATAGGTGATTAGGAGTCATATTACTTTGTTATACTTCGGTTAGCCTCAAAAGGAGCAATCCCATCACTCTCGCATTGAAAACAATGCGTACAACGTACGCAAGTCTTCATTTGAGGAAACTTGCTAATTGGTTCGTTATTTCCTCAACATTTGCAAACAAATAGGTGATTAAGAGTCATATTACTTCGTTACACTTTGGTTATCCTCAAAAGGAGCAATCCTATCAAACTCGCATTGAAAACAATGCGTACAAGGTACGCAAGTCTTCATTTGAGGAAACTTGCTATTCGGTTCGTTATTTCCTGAAAATTTGCAAACAAATAGGTGATTAGGAGTCATATTACTTCGTTACACTTCGGTTATCCTCAAAAGGAGCAATCCTATCAAACTCGAATTGAAAACAATGCGTACAAGGTACGCAAGTCTTCATTTGAGGAAACTTGCTATTCGGTTCGTTATTTTCTCAAAATTTGCAAACAAATAGGTGATTAGGAGTCATATTACTTCGTTACACTTCGGTTATCCTCAAAAGGAGCAATCCTGTCAAACTCACATTGAAAACAATGCGTACAAGGTACGCAAGTCTTCATTTGAGGAAACTTGCTATTCAGTTCGTTATTTCCTCAAAATTTGCAAACAAATAGGTGATTAGGAGTCATATTACTTTGTTATACTTCGGTTAGCCTCAAAAGGAGCAATCCCATCACTCTCGCATTGAAAACAATGCGTACAACGTACACAAGTCTTCATTTGAGGAAACTTGCTAATCGGTTCGTTATTTCCTCAAAATTTGCAAACAAATAGGTGATTAGGAGTCATATTACTTCGTTACACTTCGGTTATCCTCAAAATGAGTAATCCTGTGAGTCTCGCATTGAAAACAATGCGTTAAAGGCACACAAGTCTTCATTTGAGGAAACTTGCTATTCGGTTTGTTATTTCCTCAAAATTTACAAACAAATAGGTGATGGATGATCCACTTTTATTGTTGAGTTGACCTTGCTTGTACAATCTTTCCTTGAATTCTTGAGCTTTCTTCCAAAACCCTAAGTTTTCTATTCTCTTTTCTCTCTTTTGAGCTCTCTCACGTATGAACTTGATAATGAGAAGTGTAAAATGCTGAAAATTCACTTAAGTATGCTTAACTAAAGCTTCTAGCAACTAGCCATCGTATGGTTAACTCAACTCAAGCTTGGTTAGGGCTAATAAGTCATTTCCCTTGACTTTATAAGGATATAATTGTTATTTCTCACCAATAGGACATGAATGTCATTTTCCAAAATGATGAGGGTAGCATGGTCATTATCCATCATTCCTAGGAAATTTCATTCCCCTCTTAGTTTATAATTGTTCAAATTTACCCCCATAATTTATAATTTACTCAATTCACTCCAATTCAATTCCATTTTAATCCAAACTTGATTCTTTAGTTTTGAAACTAATTCCATCATCCAATATACTACACATGGCTTGTCCCAAAATGATTGTCACACTTTCAAAATACTTAATTTCCATTAATAACTTATAATTTACAATATTGCAAATATGCAAATCCTTACATTCTTCCCTACTTACAAGGATTCCGTCCCCGGAATCACTATTACAGAATTACATAAACAAACTAGGGTATTCTTTCTTCATTTTCTCTTCTAGCTCTCATGTCGCTTCTTCCACATTGTGGTGCCTCCACACTACCTTTACAGAGGGTATTTCCTTGTTCCTCGAAATTTGTACTTTTCTGTCTACTATTTGAACAGGCGTTTCTTCATATGTCAAATCCTTTTCAATCTGGATCGGTTCGTATTCAATTACATGCTTATAGTCCGGCTTGTACGGTCTTAGTACTGACACGTGAAATACGTTGTGTATGTGTTCTAACTCTGGAGGTAATGCCACTGCATAGGCTACTTCTCCTATCCTTCTCAACACCTCAAATGGTCCGATAAATCGCGGACTTAGCTTTCCTTTCTTACCAAACCTTATGTTTCCCTTCCAGGGTGAAACTTTTAGAAGCACATGGGATCCTACCTCAAATTCTCTCTTCTGTTGATGCTGGTTAGCATATTTCTTCTGTCTATCCTGTGCTGCTACGAGTCTCGATCTTATGACTTTAACAATTTCTGTAGTTTGCTGCACAATTTCTGGTCCCAATAACTTTCGTTCACCAACCTCGTCCCAACAAAGAGGCGTTCTGCATTTCCTTCCATACAATGCTTCATATGGTGGCATTCCAATGCTTGCATGATAACTATTATTGTAGGCAAATTCCACTAATGGAAAATGGTCATCCCAATTGCCCTTGAAGTCCATTACACACGCTCTTAACATATCTTCCAACATTTGAATCGTCCTTTCACTCTGGCCATCTGTTTGAGGATGATACGCCGTGCTCAACCTCAACTGTGTGCCCATACGTTCCTGAAAACTTCTCCAAAAATTCGAAGTGAGTCGTGGATCTCTATCCGAAACAATTGATACTGGAACTCCATGCCTTGACACAATTTCTTTCACATATAATTTTGCTAGCTGGTCCAGGTTAAACTTAACCTTGATTGGCAAAAAGTGGGTAGACTTTGTCAGTCGATCCACTATTACCCATATTGTACGGTCTTAGTACTGACACGTGAAATACGTTGTGTATGTGTTCTAACTCTGGAGGTAATGCCACTGCATAGGCTACTTCTCCTATCCTTCTCAACACCTCAAATGGTCCGATAATTCGCGGACTTAGCTTTCCTTTCTTACCAAACCTTATCTTTCCCTTCCAGGGTGAAACTTTTAGAAACACATGGGATCCAACCTCAAATTCTCTCTTCTGTCGATGCTGGTCAGCATATTTCTTCTGTCTATCCTGTGCTGCTACGAGTCTCGATCTTATGACTTTAACAATTTCTGTAGTTTGCTGCACAATTTCTGGTCCCAATAACTTTCGTTCACCAACCTCGTCCCAACAAAGAGGCGTTCTGCATTTCCTTCCATACAATGCTTCATATGGTGGCATTCCAATGCTTGCATGATAACTATTATTGTAGGCAAATTCCACTAATGGCAAATGGTCATCCCAATTGCCCTTGAAGTCCATTACACACGCTCTTAACATATCTTCCAACGTTTGAATCGTCCTTTCACTCTGGCCATCTGTTTGAGGATGATACGTCGTGCTCAACCTCAACTGTGTGCCCATACGTTCCTGAAAACTTCTCCAAAAATTCGAAGTGAATCGTGGATCTCTATCCGAAACAATTGATACTGGAACTCCATGCCTTGACACTATTTCTTTCACATATAATTTTGCTAGCTGGTCCAGGTTAAACTTAACCTTGATTGGCAAAAAGTGGGCAGACTTTGTCAGTTGATCCACTATTACCCATATTGCATCATAGCCTTTCTGTGTAGTTGGGAGTCCTACCACAAAATCCATGGTACCATGCTCCCACTTCCATTATGGAATTTCTAACGGTTGCAACAACCCACTAGGTCTCTGATGCTCCGCTTTAATTCTTTGACATGTCAAACATTTGCTTACATATTCCGCTACATCTCTCTTCATGTTGGGCCACCAAAAATGCTGACGAAGATCTTGGTACATCTTCGTACTTCCTGGATGAACTGAATATCGTGAACTGTGTGCTTCTTGCAAAATCTCATCTCTTAACTCCGACACTAACGGCACCCATACTTTCCCTTCCAATCTCAGCATTCCGCTGTTGTCTAATTGAAATCTTGTCTCTTGTCCATCAGATATACGTTCCTTGATTTGACTACAATCTTGATCCTGCATCTGTGCTTCCTTCACTCTATCCAATAATGTTGGATGAGCCTCAACCATATATAATCTTTCTTCCGACTCCATCGGATGTGTTACTTCTAGTTCCAATCTCTCCATGTCTTTAATCAGTTCTTCCTGAGCAGTTAAAATTTCCAATCTTTCTCGACCTTTTCTACTCAAGGCATCAGCTACCACATTTGCTTTTCCTGGGTGGTACAAAATCTCACAATCATAATCCTTAATTAGCTCTAACCATCTCCTCTGTCTCATATTCAAATCCTTCTGGGTGAAAATATACTTCAGACTTTTGTGGTCTGTGTATATTTCACACTTCTCTCCGTACAGGTAATGCCTCCATATCTTCAAGGCAAATACCACAGCTGCTAATTCCAAATCATGGGTTGGATACCTCTTCTCAAAATCTTTCAACTGCCTGGATGCATAAGCGATGACTTTACCATGTTGCATTAACACACAACCCAATCATTTGTGCGATGCGTCACTATAAACGACAAATCCTCCTGTATCGTCTGGCAATGACAACACTGGTGCTTCACTTAATCTCTTCTTGAGTTCTAGAAAACTTTCTTCACATTTATCAGTCCATACAAACTTTACAGCCTTCCTTGTCAAATTGGTCAGAGGTCCCGACAACTTTGAGAAATCTTTGATAAACCTTCTGTAGTATCCAGCTAAACCAAGAAAACTACGAACTTCCGTCGGTGTCTTCGGTTGTTCCCAATTAATTACTGCTTCAACTTTCGCTGGATCCACTGATATTCCGTCCTGATCGATCACATGCCCTAGAAATTGCACCATTTGCAGCCAGAATTCGCATTTAGAAAACTTGGCGTATAACTTAGCTTCTCTTAGCTTCTCCAACACGATCCTTAGATGTTCTGCATGTTCTTCTTCAGTCTTTGAATAAATCAATATATCATCAATAAACACCACTACAAACTTATCCAAATATGGTTTAAACACACGATTCATTAAATCCATGAACGCGGCTGGTGCATTTGTCAATCCAAATGACATTACTAAAAACTCGTAGTGACCATAACGGATTATAACGCTGTTTTGGGTACATCTTCAGGCCTCACTTTCAATTGGTGATAACCACTTCTTAAATCAATCTTTGAAAAACATTTGGCTCCTCGTAACTGATCAAACAAATCATCGATCCTTGGTAGCGGATACTTGTTCTTTATCGTCACTTTATTCAATTCTCTGTAATCAATACAGAGTCTTAACGAGCCATCTTTCTTCTTGACAAATAAAACTGGCGCTCCCCACGGCGACACACTTGGCTGAATATATTTCTTATCCAGTAATTCTTACAACTGAATCATCAACTCTTTTAATTCCACTGGGACCATTCTGTACGGTGCCTTTGAAATTGGCGTCGTTCCTGGCACAAGATCAATAACAAATTCGATCTCCCTATCTGGTGGAAGACCCGGTAAATCATCCGAAAATACATCTGCATACTCTTTTACAACGGGTATCTGACCCAATTTTGATCCTTCTATACGTGTATCAATCACATGAGCTAAATACCCTATGCACCCCTTCCTCAATAGCTTTCCGGCCTGCAACATCGTCAAACAACAAGATTGTCCAGGCGATTTGCTACCATAGAATACTACCTTAGACTTGGTAGGAGTCTGAAGGTTTACACATTTACTCTGGCAGTCGATCACTGCCCCACAGCTATACAACCAATCCATCCCCAATATTACGTCGAATTCTCCTAACCGAATCGGAATTAAATCTACCAACAGTTTATGTCCCCTTATCGTTAGACAACAACCTCGACAAATATTCTCTACCCGGATCACTTCCTTATTTGCTACTTCTATATTCAACGCATTTTCTAACTTTACTTGTGGCAAGTTCAACTTCTTAGCAAATTCATCAGAAATAAAAGAACATGTAGCACCCGAATCAAACAATATGTATGCATTTACGTTATTAACAGGAATGATACCTGATACCACATCCTTCGATGTCACTGCATCCTGCACCGTCATATTAAATGTGCGTGTCGTCGATTTCCCAGGCTGTACCGGCCCTCCTATGGTCAACTTCCCACCGGTGCTACCCTTACTGCCGCTTCCTCCTTCCATCTTCTTCTTAGGACAATCCTTAATCTGATGCCCTATTTCTCCGCAGTAAAAACAACCCTTGGCGGTCTTCGGTACTGGACAGTTTGTTGCAATATGCCCTTCTTTGCCGCACCTGAAGCACACATTCTTCCCCTTCAGACAAACACCTGAGTGCCCCTTTCCGCAGTTATGACACATTTCAATCTTCTTCTTGGTTTCCCCTTGCTTAACCATAGCTGTACTATTATTACTATTCCATTTCCGCTTGTTGGGGTTATTTCCTCCGCTATTGCCTTCCTTATTAGGCCCATCGCCTTTCTTCTTGCCGTGTTGCTCCTGTTTAGACTTATTCAAGGCTTCACTTCCTCCCTCTGCCAAGATAGCTTTCTCCATTACCCCAGCAAAAGTTTCAATTTGAAACATCGAAACCTTGCTGTAAATCCATGGCTTCAACCCACGCTCAAAGCATCTCGCCTTTCTCTGCTCTGTGTCCACCTGATGTGGAGCAAACCGTGCCAACTCATTAAATTTCGCCGCATACTCGGCGACCGACATGTTTCCTTGCTTTAATTCTAAAAATTGTACCTCCATCATATCCTGTGTCACTGGAGGAAAATAGGCTTCGAGAAATATTTCCTTAAATTTCTCCCACGGGGCAGCTCCTGTTCCCAACCTTCCCTTATTGGAAACCCACCAATAGTTAGCCTCTCCTTTCAACATGAAAGTGGCAAAAGCGGTTTTCTGATCTTCCGCCACATTAGCCACCTCAAATACTTTCTCCATTTCGGTTATCCAGTTCTGAGCCTCTACTGGATTCATTGTTCCTTTAAATTCTGGGGGTCCTACTGCTTTGAAATCTTTGAAGGTAGCAACTCTTACGGCTACCGGTTGATCACCCCCTATGTTCACATTTCTGTTCTGTAAGGCTCCCATCAATAAATCTACAAATTGTTGCATAGGATTGACTGGCACCTCCGGAGCATTTATTGACTCCTCTGGAGGAGGTTGAACATTCTGCCTACGTCTGGGCGGCATTTTCTGTATCACAGTTTATATCACAATTATTTTACAATATTTGTATATCATATTTCTATGAACTTTAAACATATACACGTGTCAACACACATCTCATAATTAAATTTATATTCATACGCAAATTTACTTCGTGCCTAGCACATTACATTTTCATGTAGCACATTGCTATTAACTTTTTATCCCTCCAACTACCAGAATTGGGATTCGCATAACTTTATACAATAGTTTAGACCTTCCCTCCTTACAAAAAGGAATTACACATATCTAACTATCCCTTTTATAACAAAAGGTAGGGATTTATACACAATATACACATATAATTATACATTCATAACTATACATATCTATTATAACTTCCTACAGAAGCATCCCACGTCTAACAACATCCTCGTATTCTTCATTCATGATAGCCACCATTTTCCATCGGCTCAAGATGTCCCTTGATTGATTATATTCCACCGGGTAATAGTGTACCCTATCTTGCGCTCTTCCAAATGCTGTGCGAAATGCATAGCTCATGTCCTCCATCTTTGCACCCATATTATCCATTCTAGCTTTCTTAGATCTCACCTCATCTTCCAACAAATCTATTCTCCTTACTGCATTAGTCCCAGCACGCTCATTTATGGCTATCTCAGCATTCGCATCCCTAAGCTTAGCCTCCAGAACTTCCTTATCATTCCTCAGCTCCTGTATCTTTCGTTCGGCTTGCACTAATTTATCCTTCAACTCCCTATTTTCATTAGTCAATTCTTGAGTTGTTGCCTCATTTATATCCACAGTTGTCTGTCGTTCAGCTGCCTGAGTTTCTAGTTCCAAAATCCTATCGACGAACTCACTGTTTTGTTGTATCAGACCGGTTACCCATTCCCGATCTGCTTCTCTCTGCTCAGATGAAGCATTCTCTGGTATTGCCTCATCCGAGTCTCCCTCTAACTCATCTGGATCCTCCTCCTGTTCACTACCTTCAGCTGGTACTATTGCCATCGTTGATATTGTCGTCATCACATCTATCGGGATATCTCTAGGTTCCTCTTCTCCTGCAGCCCGACTGGATTCTCCAATCTCTGGCATACTATAAAATCACAAGAACAACTATTTCAGTTCACTGCAATTTTCCTTATTCTTAAAACACATAACATGTAACACATAATACATAATACATATTGTGGAAATTGTACCCTTAACAACTCCCACCCTTCACTGCTTAGAACTCTAAATGAGTTTTACTATATTTCTTAAGGTCATATTCCTAAGGTTTTTCCCCACCTAAGGTTTATAACCTATCAGCTCTGATACCAACCTGTGACGCCCCCAAATCCGGGTCCCTTGAACCACGGGTTAGGTGCTCACGTAATATATTCTACCCTGTCATCTCATTCAACCATTCTGAATAAAATAATAATTATAAACTGTTGACTTGGTCACACTCCGAATCTTGGTTTTGATGATAACCTTATTTCTAATGAAACCTTGTTTATTATTGTGAGATGAAAACAGCAGGTGAAAACTAATGGCATGCAACAGACTGTTTTGTGAACCGGTTTAAAGCTACAAAAGGAAAGTTATGAGAAGATTTGGTCTTAGGCTTCATTGTAAGATCTTGGCTATGACTCTTATTTCAATTCAAAGCTCATTAGGTTGCATATCATAAATATAACATTTATTAATCAAAATAAATATTACATATTTGTTGCGTGTCAGACTTGGTCATTCCCACATATAAGATTTATCAGAATCTATTTTTAAACAAATTGTGCAACGGGTTGTCCTTTCCTTGCTAGAGAAATTAATTGATTTATAAAGGTTTCCTTAAAGGTGTAACTGCTTAAATCTTTCCTTGTCTGGAGAAAGTAAATAATTGATTTATGCAAATAAGGGTTTCCTTAAAAGTATGATATAACTGTTTTAAATCCTTCCTTGTTGGGAGAAATCAAAAACAATAAATGGTTAATTGATTGATACTATTAAAAGCTTTCCATATTTATTTATCAGATCAACAAGCCTGGAGGATTTTATGATAACGGTTATATTAAAATAAGCTGAGTTTGTGGCGTTATATATTTTAACCGAGAAATGCTAAAATCTTGTATCCTTTTATGATACGATAGGTACCCTGAATTTTTCATGTTGAGGTGTCATATATTCTTTCCCTTATTGTTGCTTCAGTGTCTATATATATACTTTATGTACGTCATCATGAATAGGGATATAAAGATTATTCGTGACCACCTGTAATCAATCTCATGCAAATCACTGAAAATATCTATTTTGATTAGTTTCCATAGATAATTCGTAACAGTGCCTTTTTCACTCCCAACGGCTAGATCCATGTGTATATATATCTTTTGTCCAGCCAACCCGTAAATATACGAAAAATTATTATCTATTCACTGTGTTCCCAAAGAGCAAAAAGACACTGCCCAGAAAGTTCCTTTAAGTCTCTCACGCAAACCATTGTTTCACTGCTGAACCAAACAAGCAATTCTAGTTTCGATTTCAGCTGTGAGCCATCTGAGAGGAACTTGGTGATATCTTATCTCTTAATCATTGCATTTAGTTTTGAGCTTTGTATTGTCATATTGTTCATGCCTTGATCATAGTTTCCTGTGTAATAATTTTCAAGAATTGTACTAATCTATTTGTCATTGAAAGGAGTGTTACAATAAAGTTCCAAGATAGGTGAATACCTTGGTGAGTAAAAGTACTCAAGCAAGTGCATAGGTGTGCACAAGGAAGCATTGGTGCTTAGGAGGAAGTGTCCTCAAAGGTTGGGAACGGTTATTGTAAGAAAGTGTCTTGTAATTCAATATTATCTTAATAAGAAGAAGTCTCCAATATCAAATTGATATTGGACGTGGAGTAGGCCATTAGATAGAGGATAAGGGCCGAACCACGTAAAAATCCTCGTGTTCATGTGAATGTTTATTTTCTGCATGTATTTACTCTTCTAGTATAACTCATCACATTTAATATCAATCATAAATAACCATATTCTATAAATCCCATCTCCAGTGCAAATCAGTTTCCAAACCAGCAAACTGAAATCTGTTTTCAGCAGACTGATTTACTAACTGTTTTGAGTAAACACAAAAATTGGATATAGTTTTTACACCACACTTATTCAACCCCCCCCCCCCCCTTCTAAGTGTGCTTATTTAAATTTCATTTGGTATCAGAGCTTGGCTCTACTTATCTTGGTCTTAAAGGTGACTTGTAGGGTAAGATCTTGATATGGCACAATTTGGAAGCAACGCACAAGAAGGACAGTCAACCAACCGACCCCCACTGCTACATGGAACTGACAATTACAACTTTTGGAAGTTCAGAATGAGGATCTATCTCAAAAGAGATCCTTGGGAATGGTGGGTCGTAGAGAATGGTCCGGTCATTCCAAGGAAGGATGATGGCACACCAAAAGCTCTAACCGAAATGGATTCTACTGAAGTATATATGACTTCATACGATTCAAAGGCTATGAATACACTTCTCAGTGGCATGGTACAAACTGAAATAGATAAAGTATCCTCATGTAACACGGCCAAGGAAATTTGGGATATTCTTAAGGTAAGTCACGAAGGAACATCAAAGGTACGGGAAGTCAAGCTAAGCATGCTCATGCACGACTACGAGATGTTCAAACTAGAAAAGGATGAAACTATCAAGGAAGCTCAAGCTAGATTTCTGGTACTCATGAATTCATTAAAGCTACTTGACAAAGACATTCCTCAAAATGAAATAAATCGAAAGTTGCTGTGGGCTATGCCCAAAAGGTTTGCATCCAAAGTTACTACACTTCAAGATTCTGTAAATATTTCTATTATGGATACTTTAACTTTATTTGGTGAACTAGAGGAATATGAACACCAATTGAAAAGATATGATGACGAGGAGGAAACTCCTAGAAGAAAAGTTTTAGCTCTTACTGCAGGAAAAGGAGGAGAATCAAGTGATGACTCAGATGAGGAAATAGCTATGTTGTCCAGAAAACTGAAAGGGATGCTGCAAAAGAAGAATAACCGAAGGAACATTATGGGAACCAACAAGTTTAAGGGAAAGCAAAATGAAGAAACCTGTTTTGAATGCGGACGTCCCGGCCACTTCAAGAAAGATTGTTTTCAACTAAAGAATAGAGGAAAACCACACTTCAAAGATAACAAGAAGAAAGCTCTTGTCACATGGAGTGATGACGACTCTGAAGTAGAAATCAATGCAAACGATGAGATTGCTCAAATCTGCTTCATGGGACTTGAAGGTGAATCAAGTGAGGTAACTTTAAATTATACTTTGCTTAAACAAGAAAATGAGAAACTACGACAAAAGAATACGTATTTAAAGGGATTAATAAATACATTAATGAATGAAGTAGATACCTTAATTGAGGAAAAAGAAGAAAGAGATAAACCATCTAAAGATGAAAGTGCATTGAATGCTAAAATTGATTATTTGGATAACTACAATAAAATACTTCACAATAAGGTAAACTTCTTGAATAGTAAAAATGAAAAATTAAAAAAGGAAATAAACATGAGAGATGTGTGCATTGATGCGTTTAACGATAGTCCACACCATAACCTAAATAATGAGGATGGAAAATTGCAAAAAGAAATAGAATCATTAAAGAAAACTTTGTCAAAATTTGTTCAAGGTGAAGAGAACTTAAACGTAATGTTAGGAAAACAAAGACCTAGTTTAGAAAAACAGGGAATTGGATATCAAGTAACAAATAAATTGAAAAATACAAAGATGATAAAATCCAAATCACAGTTTAAACTAAATCACTGCTCTCCTTTTACAACTTGCCTAAAATGTGGAATTAAGGGACACCTAGATGTTAATTGTAATAAGAAAGGTAAAATGAGATGGGTAAGAAAAGGTGATTTGCTTGCTATTAACTCAAATGGACCCAAACAAATATGGGTACCAAAAACAGTAAACCGATTTCTTGATACAGGTATGTCTCAAAGCAAGAGTTCTATCACAAAAGTGGATTCTAGATAGCGGATGTTCTCGCCACATGACGGGTGACAAATCAAAGTTTTTGGAGCTCTCTCTTAAGAAGAAAAATGGAACGGTGACATTTGGGGACAACAAAACATGCAAAATAATTGGTAAAGGTAAAATAGGAAATGGTAAAATAAACATTGAAAATGTTCATTTGGTCAAAGGTCTTGAATTTAATCTTATAAGTATAAGTCAATTAATGGATAGTGGACATCAAGTTAAATTTGAGAAAAATAAGTGTTCTATTTATCATGGTACTAACAATTCTACTCTAGTTGCACAACGAGAAGGAAACATCTATACAATTGACTTTGAACAACAACAAAAAGAAATGTGTTTAGCAGCCATGGAAGATGAAGCAAATCTATGGCACAAACGAATGGGACATGTGCACATGGATTTAATAAGGAAGTTATCAACGAAGAATCTTGTAAAAGGGCTACCCAAAATAAACTACAAAAAGAAAGGCATATGTGGATCTTGTCAGCTGGGAAAACAAGTAAGAACATCATTCCATACTAAAAATCAGGTATCAACTTCATCACCTTTACAATTATTACATCTTGATTTATTTGGCCCAGAAAGGCACGCTAGTTTAAATGGCAAATTCTATGCTTTTGTAATTGTAGATGATTTCTCTAGATATACTTGGGTAACATTCCTTAAGACTAAAGATGAAGCATTTAGGGATTTTGAAAGACTCACAAAAAATTTGGAAACCAAGTATAATCTTAAGCTCATAAGAATAAGAAGCGATCATGGTGGGGAATTTCAAAAAGGGTTCATAACATTTTGTGAACAAAAAGGAATTAGTCATGCGTTTTCCGCACCAAGAACACCCCAACAAAATGGGGTGGTGGAAAGAAAAAATAGAACTTTACAAGAAACCGCACGAACACTATTACAAGAAGGTAAACTTCCACAAAAATTTTGGGCTGAAGCTGTAAATACATCTTGCTACATTTTAAATAGGGTACTTATTCGTCCTATTCTTTTAAAAACACCCTATGAGTTGTTAAATGGAAAGATACCCAACATAAGTTACTTCAAAGTATTTGGATCAAAATGTTTTATACTAAACACTAGTGGTAACTTAGGGAAGTTCGATGCTAAATCATATGAAGGAATTCTGATTGGTTATTCTCAACAAAGCAAAGCCTATCGTGTGTTTAATATTAACAAATTATGTGTTGAAGAATCTGTTCATGTTAATTTTAGTGAATCTAACATCGATCTGCCAAAAGAAAGAGAAGATGATGCAGGAAATATGGAGGCTGCAGTCACTACAGCAAGACAGAATACTGAAAACGGCTTGGTGGAGTCACAATCAGCAAAACAGACAGACCAAAACAGCATACCAGATACAGAATTACAGCAAAATCAGCAAAGCAGACCTTCAAATCAGCAAACCGATTTGGAAGCTGAATTGGAAAACCAGAATGAGGAATTCCAAATTTCAAGCCCCATCCAACATCAAGAACAACAACACAACGTTCCGATGCGAAAAACAGCAAGACACATCAAAAATCATCCTCCAGAGAACATAATTGGTGATATCAATCGAGGAATTACTACACGACGAGGTGTACAAAATTTGTGTGCCTTCACGGCATTCTTGTCTCATATAGAACCAAAAAATACGAAGGAAGCACTTCTAGATGAACATTGGCTTATAGCTATGCAAGAGGAACTTCAACAATTTCAAAGATGTCAAGTATGGGAGTTGGTGCCTCCTCCAAATGAAGTTTCAATCATTGGAACTAAATGGATATTCAAGAACAAGCACGATGAACATGGAAATATAACCCGCAACAAAGCAAGACTCGTGGCTCAAGGGTATAATCAACAAGAAGGGATAGACTATGAAGAAACGTTTGCCCCAGTGGCAAGATTGGAGTCTATTCGAATCTTACTTGCTTTCGCCTGCTACAAACAATTCAAACTACATCAAATGGACGTAAAGAGCGCATTCCTAAACGGTTACATAAATGAGGAAGTCTATGTTAAACAACCCCCTGGATTTGAACACGAGAAGTACCCTCATCATGTATACAAACTCAGAAAAGCACTCTACGGACTCAAACAAGCACCAAGAGCTTGGTATGAAAGATTGAGCAAGTATTTATTATCCAAAGGATTTACAAGAGGTAAAATTGATTCTACATTATTTATTAAACATGAAAATAAAGATATCATCATTGTTCAAATATATGTAGACGATATTATTTTTGGTGCCACTAATGCATTGCTTTGTGAGTGGTTTTCTAAGTGTATGCATAAGGAATTTGACATGAGTTTAATGGGAGAGCTTAATTACTTCTTGGGTCTACAAATCAAACAAACTAAAGATGGTATTTATATTCATCAAACCAAGTACATCAAGGATTTGTTAAAGAGGTTTGGATTCGAGGAGTCAAATTCAAAGGCCACACCAATGAGTACAACAATCAAGCTGACTACAGACGAGAAAGGTATTGATGTAGAAATCACCAAATATCGAGGTATGATTGGAAGTTTATTATATCTGACTGCGTCACGCCCTGATATTATGTATAGTGTTTGTCTTTGTGCACGCTTTCAAGCAAAACCAAAAGAATCACACTTAACTGCAGTTAAGAGAATATTTAAATACTTATGTGGCACTATCAATTTGGGCTTGTTTTATCCAATATGTGAGGATTTTGATCTAATTGGTTATTCAGATGCTGACTATGCAGGCTGTCAAACAGATAGAAAGAGTACAAGTGGCGCTTGTACATTTTTGGGACAAAGCTTAGTTTCATGGCATAGCAAAAAGCAAACTTCTGTTGCTCTTTCAACAACAGAGGGTGAATATCTAGCAGCCGGAAGTTGTTGTTCTCAAATTCTTTGGATGCGTCAAACCTTAATTGATTTTGATATTATATGTGTTACTGTGCCCATTCTATGTGATAACACTAGCACTATTGACATATCTAAAAATCCTTTCTTGCACTCACGTACAAAACACATTGAAGTAAGGCATCATTTTTTAAGGGATAATGTATCAAAAGGGTTGATTAAATTAGTCTTTGTTCCCACAGATCTCCAATTAGCTGACATATTTACCAAACCATTAGGTGAAGAAAGGTTCTGTACATTAAGGCGTGAACTTGGTATGTGTTTAATTTCATAATTCTCCATAATACATATCTGCATGGAAAACTTAATTTAGGTGTCTGCATAAACACAATACAGGACGTTATGGAATTAAAAAATGGGTCACGTCTGCTTTTAAATTAGCAGTTTTTGGTAACCGTGTTTTCCCTCTCTCTCTCTCTCCTTCATCTTTGTCAAAATCGAAACTGCTTCGGATTCTCTCTCTCTTACTTTACCTTTCCAAACCGATCAAAACCCTCTCAAACAAAACCCTTCATCTTCAACGCCACCAGTGAAAGAAGAATGCAGACTCGGACCTCCAAGCGAATCAGGGAAGAAGGATCAAGCACCGATGACGGCACCCCGGTTACTGACAAATCCAGATATTCGAAGAAACCGAGCATGGGTAAATCCACGAACCTCAAACAGTCAAAGGGAAAAGGGAAACTCCAAATCAAATCTACCGAAACCGGTCCTAAATCGGTAATACCCCTTTCTCCCTTCGTAACTAGAAACTATTTTCGGGGAAACAACTTTGAGGCTCGATTTCAAACCCACATTATGTCAAAATCTTTACTCTATGAGAAATCTATAGATTTGTTTATTTATAAGCAATCCACACTTGAAGCACTGTTTGAATCCTGTGGCATTGCCTCAATGATTTATCCCCCCACCACTGCATACCCACAACTTGTTCAACAATTTTATGCCAATTTTGAACTAAAACAGGGAACTTGCACTTCTCTTGTTAAGGGAAAGTGGTTCAAGTTTTCTGATGAAGCCTTAGGGAGTATTCTCTCCATTCCGTGTACTGGGTCATGCCCTTTCACACTGAAAGGTGCAATGCAAGTACCTCTCTCCCCTATTACACAACTTCAAACTGTGATGGATGATCCCTCTCTCACAAATGTAGTTCTTCCCACTACCATTGAGGTATCACCCATAGCAGTAGTGCTTCATAAAATTGTGCGATCAAACTTGATGCATCGCACTGGAGGTGGGGCTAATTTTACTTTCCAAGATCTGGTTCTTGTTTCCACTATAATGAAAGGACTGGAATTTAATTTAGCCTCCATGATCATGCTCCATATGGATAGCTGTGTCAAACAAAACAAAAAATCCCTTCCGTACGGTGGTCTTCTTACTAAGGTCTTTCAACACTTTAACATTTCTCTAGACTTTGAGGCATTCCTTCCACTCACTGACTCCATTGATTCGAAGAATCTTAAGCTGTCTCACTTAACCCTCACAGATGGTCAGTTTGTTCGTCTCCCTAGAGAAACCCACCTTGACCATACCTCTCAGTTGCCACACTCAAATACCCCTCAAACCCCTGAGATCACCTCTCTTCTTCAACAAATTCTAGCTAATCAAACCGAGTTGAAGACTGACATGGCCGAGTTAAAATCTGCTATGTCTACTGGCTTGACAGAACTGAAACAAAGGCTCACTGCACTTGAAACACGCGAACACCCTGCCCATTCTCCAGAGTCTAACAACCTGTTTAAACGTGTTGAAGATGAGTTTATCGACCTACAGGCTGGGTTTGAAGTGCAAACAACTGCAATGGTGGCTGCACTGCAAAGGAAACTGAATAGAAATGCATGCCAACTCAGTCAGGAGATCAAATTCGTTAGCAGTCAACTCGGAACTTTGGGCTCGTTTGTTGCTCGTCGCTTTAATGACTTTGGCCATCGCCAAGCTTACTCTCCTGTTCCGGATTGGCCTGAAATTAACTGGATGGCTGAATTTGTGGGTGACTTTCTAGACTTACGCTTTAACCCTGACATTCACATCCCCCGGCCACCTCGGTTTGCCCATGAACTATCCGATGAGGAACGTCTGGCCCGTGTCTTGCATCGTCCTTACTTCACCCGCCGTGCTGAAAACAACGTTGTAATTGTCGACCTTGATGACTGATTCTCTGTTTTCTTTCTCTTTACTTTATTGGGTCTGTAATAATTCTATTATTCTCGTTTTATTGCTCTTTTTATTGATGACAAAGGGGGAGAAAAACAGGACTGCGTGGTTTTAGGGGGAGCCTTAATTCTATTGTTGTCATCATCAAAAAGGGGGAGATTGTTGACTTGGTCACACTTCGAATCTTGGTTTTGATGATAACCTTATTTCTAATGAAACCTTGTTTATTATTGTGAGATGAAAACAGCAGGTGAAAACTAATGGCATGCAGCAGACTGTTTTGTGAACCGGTTTAAAGCTACAAAAGGAAAGTCATGAGAAGATTTGGTCTTAGGCTTCATTGTAAGATCTTGGCTATGACTCTTATTTCAATTCAAAGCTCATTAGGTTGCATATCATAAATATAACATTTATTAATCAAAATAAATAGTACATATTTGTTGCGTGTCAGACTTGGTCATTCCCACATATAAGATTTATCAGAATCTATTTTTAAACAAATTGTGCAACGGGTTGTCCTTTCCTTGCTAGAGAAATTAATTGATTTATAAAGGTTTCCTTAAAGGTGTAACTGCTTAAATCTTTCCTTGTCTGGAGAAAGTAAATAATTGATTTATGCAAATAAGGGTTTCCTTAAAAGTATGATATAACTGTTTTAAATCCTTCCTTGTTGGGAGAAATCAAAAACAATAAATGGTTAATTGATTGATACTATTAAAAGCTTTCCATATTTATTTATCAGATCAACAGGCCTGGAGGATTTTATGATAACGGTTATATTAAAATAAGCTGAGTTTGTGGCGTTATATATTTTAACCGAGAAATGCTAAAATCTTGTATCCTTTTATGATATGATAGGTACCCTGAATTTTTCATGCTGAGGTGTCATATATTCTTTCCCTTATTGTTGCTTCAGTGTCTATATATATACTTTATGTACGTCATCATGAATAGGGATATAAAGATTATTCGTGACCACCTGTAATCAATCTCATGCAAATCACTGAAAATATCTATTTTGATTAGTTTCCATAGATAATTCGTAACAGTGCCTTTTTCACTCCCAACGGCTAGATCCATGTGTATATATATCTTTTGTCCAGCCAACCCGTAAATATACGAAAAATTATTATCTATTCACTGTGTTCCCAAAGAGCAAAAAGACACTGCCCAGAAAGTTCCTTTAAGTCTCTCACGCAAACCATTGTTTCACTGCTGAACCAAACAAGCAATTCTAGTTTCGATTTCAGCTGTGAGCCATCTGAGAGGAACTTGGTGATATCTTATCTCTTAATCATTGCATTTAGTTTTGAGCTTTGTATTGTCATATTGTTCATGCCTTGATCATAGTTTCCTGTAACGCCCCGAAAATTCACGTGTTGGCCACGCCGGATCCCGCTCGTTAGACGTACAACCTTGTACTTAAATCCACAATATATCTCAATAATATAATTGATGAAACTAGTTTATTTTAGAACTATTACAATCTCATTCTATTCCAGAATCGCAATCTTTAAACATTTTTATTTCACTTTCTGATCATATTAATAATGACCTAACATATCAACTTGTTACCCCTATACATAAAGAACAACATCTGAAAATGATTTAAAATAATCCATACATATTTTCCCAACATTTAAGTTTGCTAATCTATAGCACAATTAAGACATAAATATCTTCACAAGTAATACCCACAGAGATAATTTATTTTATCGCAGGGTTTTACTATAAAAGCACCTACGTTTCGATCTCGTTGACTCATTAGCCAATCTTCATCTTCACCTCTACCAGAGTAATCAGCTTCCTCAAGCTTTTCTGTAATGTTTTGTTTTAAGCAAGAGTGAGCACGACGGCTCAGCAAGTCTAACAGTTTCACATAACACATAAACATATTTCATCATGTTTCATGCATCTCATGTTTTGCAATGACTACGTATCTCATGCATATCATGTTTTGCATTTACTCTATGATTCATGTTATTCATGCATGTCATTTATAATTTCATACAGTTCAATATAGAACAATCATCTTAATCAGCTACTGCATATCAACAATTTATTTCAACTTGTATCCCAAAGGCACATTAACACATTATTGCACATAATAACATATGCACACATAATAATTTTATAATATTCTAAATCATGTACATAATGCAACACGTTCTGAAAAACTTGCCTGGACTTACATAACCAGCTTACGTTAATCTTTCACGTTCCTTACACCACCTACACGGTATGTGAGATCAACGGTGCACAATATCAGTCAAAGTTTGACTCAATACTAAATCTTATTTTAAAGATATTTATTTCTTCTTATTGTCCCCTTTATTTAATAGGATTAATTTCATATTTTAGTCTCTCTTTAACTTGACTCAATGTTTCATATTCAACACCATAAATCTTTTGTTCAAAACTATGCAGTTCTGACATTTATTAATGTCACTGCATTAATTTTTGGACCTTATTTCTGTTTAGGTCGAACAACTAATTAGTCACTAATGGATCATACCATTTGTTTAACTGAATCACATAATTTAACTCGACAACTTAACATAATATTATCCATCTCGAAAAATATTTTAAATCTTACTATCAATTAATAATAATTTATAATGTTATTTAATTGTTAAATAACACATTAAATAATCATTAATATTATTAATTCCTTTTTAATAATAGTTTACCTTAATCATTATTATTAATCTTTTAGTAATAATTTAATTGATTGCTAGTATTATTATCCTTTAATAATATTTTAATTGACCTCTCATTATTATTAATAATTTTAATAATAAATTAATTGTTCATCAATATTATTAATCACTTAATAATATTTAAAATCCTCGCGTATCATTAGTAATTATTTAATAATGATTCAACCCTTAACTATTATTATTCAATAGTTAATTATTTGTTAAACAATATTATTAATTCTTTAATAATATTTTAAATCTTTATTTATCATTATTATTTATTTAATAATGGTTTAACTCTTAACTATTATTATTTAATAGTTAATTAAATGCTAAACAATATTATTAATCTTTTAATAATATTTTAAATTAATTTCATATCATTATTAATTATTGAATAATGATTTAATTCTTAACTATTATCATTTAATAGTTAATCAATAATATTATCAATATATTTTAATTACTTAATAATCTTCTTTCGATTAATTAATAATTTATTCCACTTAATTACCATTTAATTATTATTTAATATGAATTAAATAATAATTAATTAATTAACTATCCATACCCATTATTTAATTAATTATTTAATATTAATTAAATAATAAACACTTATACTATTAACTCCAACATCATTTGATTACTATTTAATATATTAAATAGTAAGCAATTAGCCCTCTTTAATTATTATTCAATGTTAATTAAATAATAATTAATTTATTAATTATCTTTATTTATTATTTACTCTTAACTAAATAATAAATAATTAGTTTAAACACTTTCTCATAAATTAATTACTATTTAATATCAATTAAATAATAATTACATAGTTACTTCCTTTATTTACTATTTAATTATCAACTAAATAATAAATAATTATTTTCCTTCATTAAATAATATGATATAATTTAAATATCACATTTATTATTTAATAATAATTTAATAATAATTTTCTTCAATTATTAGTTAATTAACATCCAACTAGTGTACATTATCAACTTAAAAAGTATTAAAAATACTTTCTCTTTTATTTAACCTTACTTACTATTTAATACAACTTGAATAATAAGTAAGTAGGGTGATTAACATTTTTCCAGCATTTAAAAATACTTGTAACACTTTTTCATGTAATTAGTTAGCTTTAATCATTTAATAATTATAAAAATTACCAAATGACATAAAATTTCAGATTTAAAAATTTTATAATATTCTTTATAAAATTACAAGCATTTTCTCTTTTGGAACCAACTCAAGAACCGGCCTAAAAATGCCTGAACCGGCCCCACCTAGAAATTATGAAAAACCGGAAAAAACCGAACCGGCCGGTTTTTTCTCAAAAATAGGCAGATTGTTTTTCTGATTTTCCAGCCTTGGGGTCTCCGGCTAAAACTTGAATAAAATGAAATCTACAACTCCGATGGAGCTTTACTTTATATCGTTACATTCGTATCTTCTCGAACTACAATTTTCTGTTATCAAATATCAAATTTGGATTTGTTTTGCTTACTGAAATTGGCTCCAAACCGGACTGTTGTGCACAGCCCTAAAAACAGTGGGGTGTTTTGGTAGAAAATCCATATCTTGCTCATTTTAAATCGGATTTTAGTCATTCAACTTGGAGAATCTTCATATTTTATGTATCTATCACCCAAAATTGACGGATCATGAATCCGAATTACGGATCGTGCACAGTAATTCCGGTAAGGGGCTGCTACGTTTTATGTTACGTTGTTTTCGTCGGTAAAAATTATTTTGAAGACTTTGGCCAAATTCTTTGTCATAGATGCATAAAAATACTTGATCTAACCACATGAAACCCTATGTACACATGTCTAGCATATATCTATACATTAAAATCTTGAAATTTTGGTTTCCTCCATAAAAATTACATAAAGTACAAAAGGAGTTCCAAAACTAGGGTTTTAGGACGTTTTATACCTCTTGCTCTTGGATGCTCGATTTCTTTGCTTTCCGAAGTGATTTATGAAGCTAGATGGCATCCATACCTTCCCTTGATGCTGCCGTAAGCCTCTAGTATGGGGGTTCTTGGTATTTTTGTGGTACTAAGCTCACAAGAAAGGAAGAAAATGGAGGTACTTTGCTCTCTCACTCTTTCTCTCTTGGCTTCCTCTCTTCCTATCTCTAAAATCTTATTTCTACAATTTTTCTAACCCTTCAAAAGAGTTGGGGGAGTGTTATATTTATAGAAGAAGGCTAATTTAGTTTATCTCCTTAATTAAGCAAGCTTTGACCACATTAGCCTAATTAAACACAAACAAAGACCCACAAAATGAGGAGGGATCTAGGGGCCATGTTTTCTATGATTTCTTTAATATTTTTCTAGAGCCAAGCAAGCCTACTAGGGCCTTTATAGGCTGCTGCCAGCAGCCCTATATATATCTATATATATAATTTATTTTTCCTTTATTTTCCAAATTGATGCATAATTATATATATATACTTATATATATATAATGGGTCACCACTTAAATCCTCTTTGGACCAACATTTGGGCTCCCAATACACTTTAGTTTGGGCTTGGAAAATAATTAAATTGGACTCCCAATTGGGCTCCCTTTAATTAATTTATTGGGCTAATTTATTTAATTAACCACACTAAAATCACAAATTCTTAATTAAACAATTAATTAGACTTGTTAAATATTTAATTGAGTTAGTCCACTAATTATTTATTTTAATTGAAATATTAATTTGGGACTTCAAATATTATTCCCACTACACATTAATTAATAATCACATTAATTAATTTACCCATTTTGTTATCAAAACTTTATTCAAATTTAATTGAATAATTAATTAATTTCCTCACTTATCAATTTCTTGATATTAAATATCTCTCTAGGTTAGTACACTAATTATCCAAATATTTTGGATTTATTAAATAATATATTAAATATCCTACGCAAGTTTTATTAATGACTAATTATATTAATTAGTTTACTTGATTCATAATCACTTGCAATGTTCAAAATTAACTGAACATTTTTATCAATGAACTTACGTAACGATTTCTCGGCATATTTTTTCTTTTAGAAATATTTTCTAATCAAATTTTATTCTTTTCATATACATCATAGGACCTTATTCCTAAAAGTCCATGTCACACTTATTGAACCTTATTGGTTCTTGCTAGCTCATAGATTAAACAAATAAAATTTTTAATTTAATCCAGTTTTCACAATTCTAATCTCCACAACTAGGTTATCAAACTCTAACATTTATTAACTATTAGAAATCTTATTTCTAATTCTTTCAAATATCTGGGATATTACATTTCCTGTGTAATCATTTTCAAGAATTGTACTAATCTATTTGTCATTGAAACAAGTGTTACAATAAAGTTCCAAGATAGGTGAATACCTTGGTGATTAAAAGTACTCAAGCAAGTGCATAGGTGTGCACAAGGAAGCATTGGTGCTTAGGAGGAAGTGTCCTCAAAGGTTGGGAACGGTTATTGTAAGAAAGTGTCTTGTAATTCAATATTATCTTAATAAGAAGAAGTCTCCAATATCAAATTGATATTGGACGTGGAGTAGGCCATTAGATAGAGGATAAGGGCCGAACCACGTAAAAATCCTCGTGTTCATGTGAATGTTTATTTTCTGCATGTATTTACTCTTCTAGTATAACTCATCACATTTAATATCAATCATAAATAACCATATTCTATAAATCCCATCTCCAGTGCAAATCAGTTTCCAAACCAGCAAACTGAAATCTGTTTTCAGCAGACTGATTTACTAACTGTTTTGAGTAAACACAAAAATTGGATATAGTTTTTACACCACACTTATTCAACCCCCCCCCCCCCCCCCCCTTCTAAGTGTGCCTATTTAAATTTCATTTGGTATCAGAGCTTGGCTCTACTTATCTTGGTCTTAAAGGTGACTTGTAGGGTAAGATCTTGAAATGGCACAATTTGGAAGCAACGCACAAGAAGGACAGTCAACCAACCGACCCCCACTGCTACATGGAACTGACAATTACAACTTTTGGAAGTTCAGAATGAGGATCTATGATCCTTGGGAATGGTGGGTCGTAGAGAATGGTCCGGTCATTCCAAGGAAGGATGATGGCACACCAAAAGCTCTAACCGAAATGGATTCTACTGAAGTATATATGACTTCATACGATTCAAAGGCTATGAATACACTTCTCAGTGGCATGGTACAAACTGAAATAGATAAAGTATCCTCATGTAACACGGCCAAGGAAATTTGGGATATTCTTAAGGTAAGTCACGAAGGAACATCAAAGGTACGGGAAGTCAAGCTAAGCATGCTCATGCACGACTACGAGATGTTCAAACTAGAAAAGGATGAAACTATCAAGGAAGCTCAAGCTAGATTTCTGGTACTCATGAATTCATTAAAGCTACTTGACAAAGACATTCCTCAAAATGAAATAAATCGAAAGTTGCTGTGGGCTATGCCCAAAAAGTTTGCATCCAAAGTTACTACACTTCAAGATTCTGTAAATATTTCTATTATGGATACTTTAACTTTATTTGGTGAACTAGAGGAATATGAACACCAATTGAAAAGATATGATGACGAGGAGGAAACTCCTAGAAGAAAAGTTTTAGCTCTTACTGCAGGAAAAGGAGGAGAATCAAGTGATGACTCAGATGAGGAAATAGCTATGTTGTCCAGAAAACTGAAAGGGATGCTGCAAAAGAAGAATAACCGAAGGAACATTATGGGAACCAACAAGTTTAAGGGAAAGCAAAATGAAGAAACCTGTTTTGAATGCGGACGTCCCGGCCACTTCAAGAAAGATTGTTTTCAACTAAAGAATAGAGGAAAACCACACTTCAAAGATAAGAAGAAGAAAGCTCTTGTCACATGGAGTGATGACGACTCTGAAGTAGAAATCAATGCAAACGATGAGATTGCTCAAATCTGCTTCATGGGACTTGAAGGTGAATCAAGTGAGGTAACTTTAAATTATACTTTGCTTAAACAAGAAAATGAGAAACTACGACAAAAGAATACGTATTTAAAGGGATTAATAAATACATTAATGAATGAAGTAGATACCTTAATTGAGGAAAAAGAAGAAAGAGATAAACCATCTAAAGATGAAAGTGTATTGAATGCTAAAATTGATTATTTGGATAACTACAATAAAATACTTCACAATAAGGTAAACTTCTTGAATAGTAAAAATGAAAAATTAAAAAAGGAAATAAACATGAGAGATGTGTGCATTGATGCGTTTAACGATAGTCCACACCATAACCTAAATAATGAGGATGGAAAATTGCAAAAAGAAATAGAATCATTAAAGAAAACTTTGTCAACATTTGTTCAAGGTGAAGAGAACTTAAACGTAATGTTAGGAAAACAAAGACCTAGTTTAGAAAAACAGGGAATTGGATATCAAGTAACAAATAAATTGAAAAATACAAAGATGATAAAATCCAAATCACAGTTTAAACTAAATCACTGCTCTCCTTTTACAACTTGCCTAAAATGTGGAATTAAGGGACACCTAGATGTTAATTGTAATAAGAAAGGTAAAATGAGATGGGTAAGAAAAGGTGATTTGCTTGCTATTAACTCAAATGGACCCAAACAAATATGGGTACCAAAAACAGTAAACCGATTTCTTGATACAGGTATGTCTCAAAGCAAGAGTTCCATCACAAAAGTGGATTCTAGATAGCGGATGTTCTCGCCACATGACGGGTGACAAATCAAAGTTTTTGGAGCTCTCTCTTAAGAAGAAAAATGGAACGGTGACATTTGGGGACAACAAAACATGCGAAATAATTGGTAAAGGTAAAATAGGAAATGGTAAAATAAACATTGAAAATGTTCATTTGGTCAAAGGTCTTGAATTTAACCTTATAAGTATAAGTCAATTAATGGATAGTGGACATCAAGTTAAATTTGAGAAAAATAAGTGTTCTATTTATCATGGTACTAAAAATTCTACTCTAGTTGCACAACGAGAAGGAAACATCTATACAATTGACTTTGAACAACAACAAAAAGAAATGTGTTTAGCAGCCATGGAAGATGAAGCAAATCTATGGCACAAACGAATGGGACATGTGCACATGGATTTAATAAGGAAGTTATCAACGAAGAATCTTGTAAAAGGGCTACCCAAAATAAACTACGAAAAGAAAGGCATATGTGGATCTTGTCAGCTGGGAAAACAAGTAAGAACATCATTCCATACTAAAAATCAGGTATCAACTTCATCACCTTTACAATTATTACATCTTGATTTATTTGGCCCAGAAAGGCACGCTAGTTTAAATGGCAAATTCTATGCTTTTGTAATTGTAGATGATTTCTCTAGATATACTTGGGTAACATTCCTTAAGACTAAAGATGAAGCATTTAGGGATTTTGAAAGACTCACAAAAAATTTGGAAACCAAGTATAATCTTAAGCTCATAAGAATAAGAAGTGATCATGGTGGGGAATTTCAAAAAGGGTTCATAACATTTTGTGAACAAAAAGGAATTAGTCATGCGTTTTCCGCACCAAGAACACCCCAACAAAATGGGGTGGTGGAAAGAAAAAATAGAACTTTACAAGAAACCGCACGAACACTATTACAAGAAGGTAAACTTCCACAAAAATTTTGGGCTGAAGCTGTAAATACATCTTGCTACATTTTAAATAGGGTACTTATTCGTCCTATTCTTTTAAAAACACCCTATGAGTTGTTAAATGGAAAGATACCCAACATAAGTTACTTCAAAGTATTTGGATCAAAATGTTTTATACTAAACACTAGTGGTAACTTAGGGAAGTTCGATGCTAAATCATATGAAGGAATTCTGATTGGTTATTCTCAACAAAGCAAAGCCTATCGTGTGTTTAATATTAACAAATTATGTGTTAAAGAATCTGTTCATGTCAATTTTAGTGAATCTAACATCGATCTGCCAAAAGAAAGAGAAGATGATGCAGGAAATATGGAGGCTGCAGTCACTACAGCAAGACAGAATACTGAAAACAGCTTGGTGGAGTCACAATCAGCAAAACAGACAGACCAAAACAGCATACCAGATACAGAATTACAGCAAAATCAGCAAAGCAGACCTTCAAATCAGCAAACCGATTTGGAAGCTGAATTGGAAAACCAGAATGAGGAATTCCAAATTTCAAGCCCCATCCAACATCAAGAACAACAACACAACGTTCCGATGCGAAAAACAGCAAGACACATCAAAAATCATCCTCCAGAGAACATAATTGGTGATATCAATCGAGGAATTACTACACGACGAGGTGTACAAAATTTGTGTGCCTTCACGGCATTCTTGTCTCATATAGAACCAAAAAATACGAAGGAAGCACTTCTAGATGAACATTGGCTTATAGCTATGCAAGAGGAACTTCAACAATTTCAAAGATGTCAAGTATGGGAGTTGGTGCCTCCTCCAAATGAAGTTTCAATCATTGGAACTAAATGGATATTCAAGAACAAGCACGATGAACATGGAAATATAACCCGCAACAAAGCAAGACTCGTGGCTCAAGGGTATAATCAACAAGAAGGGATAGACTATGAAGAAACGTTTGCCCCAGTGGCAAGATTGGAGTCTATTCGAATCTTACTTGCTTTCGCCTGCTACAAACAATTCAAACTACATCAAATGGACGTAAAGAGCGCATTCCTAAACGGTTACATAAATGAGGAAGTCTATGTTAAACAACCCCCTGGATTTGAACACGAGAAGTACCCTCATCATGTATACAAACTCAGAAAAGCACTCTACGGACTCAAACAAGCACCAAGAGCTTGGTATGAAAGATTGAGCAAGTATTTATTATCCAAAGGATTTACAAGAGGTAAAATTGATTCTACATTATTTATTAAACATGAAAATAAAGATATCATCATTGTTCAAATATATGTAGACGATATTATTTTTGGTGCCACTAATGCATTGCTTTGTGAGTGGTTTTCTAAGTGTATGCATAAGGAATTTGACATGAGTTTAATGGGAGAGCTTAATTACTTCTTGGGTCTACAAATCAAACAAACTAAAGATGGTATTTATATTCATCAAACCAAGTACATCAAGGATTTGTTAAAGAGGTTTGGATTCGAGGAGTCAAATTCAAAGGCCACACCAATGAGTACAACAATCAAGCTGACTACAGACGAGAAAGGTATTGATGTAGAAATCACCAAATATCGAGGTATGATTGGAAGTTTATTATATCTGACTGCGTCACGCCCTGATATTATGTATAGTGTTTGTCTTTGTGCACGCTTTCAAGCAAAACCAAAAGAATCACACTTAACTGCAGTTAAGAGAATATTTAAATACTTATGTGGCACTATCAATTTGGGCTTGTTTTATCCAATATGTGAGGATTTTGATCTAATTGGTTATAAAGATGCTGACTATGCAGGCTGTCAAACAGATAGAAAGAGTACAAGTGGCGCTTGTACATTTTTGGGACAAAGCTTAGTTTCATGGCATAGCAAAAAGCAAACTTCTGTTGCTCTTTCAACAACAGAGGGTGAATATCTAGCAGCCGGAAGTTGTTGTTCTCAAATTCTTTGGATGCGTCAAACCTTAATTGATTTTGATATTATATGTGTTACTGTGCCCATTCTATGTGATAACACTAGCACTATTGACATATCTAAAAATCCTGTCTTGCACTCACGTACAAAACACATTGAAGTAAGGCATCATTTTTTAAGGGATAATGTATCAAAAGGGTTGATTAAATTAGTCTTTGTTCCCACAGATCTCCAATTAGCTGACATATTTACCAAACCATTAGGTGAAGAAAGGTTCTGTACATTAAGGCGTGAACTTGGTATGTGTTTAATTTCATAATTCTCCATAATACATATCTGCATGGAAAACTTAATTTACGTGTCTGCATAAACACAATACAGGACGTTATGGAATTAAAAAATGGGTCACGTCTGCTTTTAAATTAGCAGTTTTTGGTAACCGTGTTTTCCCTCTCTCTCTCTCTCCTTCATCTTTGTCAAAATCGAAACTGCTTCGGATTCTCTCTCTCTTACTTTACCTTTCCAAACCGATCAAAACCCTCTCAAACAAAACCCTTCATCTTCAACGCCACCAGTGAAAGAAGAATGCAGACTCGGACCTCCAAGCGAATCAGGGAAGAAGGATCAAGCACCGATGACGGCACCCCGGTTACTGACAAATCCAGATATTCGAAGAAACCGAGCATGGGTAAATCCACGAACCTCAAACAGTCAAAGGGAAAAGGGAAAGTCCAAATCAAATCTACCGAAACCGGTCCTAAATCGGTAATACCCCTTTCTCCCTTCGTAACTAGAAACTATTTTCGGGGAAACAACTTTGAGGCTCGATTTCAAACCCACATTATGTCAAAATCTTTACTCTATGAGAAATCTATAGATTTGTTTATTTATAAGCAATCCACACTTGAAGCACTGTTTGAATCCTGTGGCATTGCCTCAATGATTTATCCCCCCACCACTGCATACCCACAACTTGTTCAACAATTTTATGCCAATTTTGAACTAAAACAGGGAACTTGCACTTCTCTTGTTAAGAGAAAGTTGTTCAAGTTTTCTGATGAAGTCTTAGGGAGTATTCTCTCCATTCCGTGTACTGGGTCATGCCCTTTCACACTGAAAGGTGCAATGCAAGTACCTCTCTCCCCTATTACACAACTTCAAACTGTGATGGATGATCCCTCTCTCACAAATGTAGTTCTTCCCACTACCATTGAGGTATCACCCATAGCAGTAGTGCTTCATAAAATTGTGCGATCAAACTTGATGCCTCGCACTGGAGGTGGGGCTAATTTTACTTTCCAAGATCTGGTTCTTGTTTCCACTATAATGAAAGGACTGGAATTTAATTTAGCCTCCATGATCATGCTCCATATGGATAGCTGTGTCAAACAAAACAAAAAATCCCTTCCGTACGGTGGTCTTCTTACTAAGGTCTTTCAACACTTTAACATTTCTCTAGACTCTGAGGCATTCCTTCCACTCACTGACTCCATTGATTCGGAGAATCTTAAGCTGTCTCACTTAACCCTCACAGATGGTCAGTTTGTTCGTCTCCCTAGAGAAACCCACCTTGACTATACCTCTCAGTTGCCACACTCAAATACCCCTCAAACCCCTGAGATCACCTCTCTTCTTCAACAAATTCTAGCTAATCAAACCGAGTTGAAGACTGACATGGCCGAGTTAAAATCTGCTATGTCTACTGGCTTGACAGAACTGAAACAAAGGCTCACTGCACTTGAAACACGCGAACACCCTGCCCATTCTCCAGAGTCTAACAACCTGTTTAAACGTGTTGAAGATGAGTTTATCGACCTACAGGCTGGGTTTGAAGTGCAAACAACTGCAATGGTGGCTGCACTGCAAAGGAAACTGAATAGAAATGCATGCCAACTCAGTCAGGAGATCAAATTCGTTAGCAGTCAACTCGGAACTTTGGGCTCGTTTGTTGCTCGTCGCTTTAATGACTTTGGCCATCGCCAAGCTTACTCTCCTGTTCCGGATTGGCCTGAAATTAACTGGATGGCTGAATTTGTGGGTGACTTTCTAGACTTACGCTTTAACCCTGACATTCACATCCCCCGGCCACCTCGGTTTACCCATGAACTATCCGATGAGGAACGTCTGGCCCGTGTCTTGCATCGTCCTTACTTCACCCGCCGTGCTGAAAACAACGTTGTAATTGTCGACCTTGATGACTGATTCTCTGTTTTCTTTCTCTTTACTTTATTGGGTCTGTAATAATTCTATTATTCTCGTTTTATTGCTCTTTTTATTGATGACAAAGGGGGAGAAAAACAGGACTGCATGGTTTTAGGGGGAGCCTTAATTCTATTGTTGTCATCATCAAAAAGGGGGAGATTGTTGACTTGGTCACACTCCGAATCTTGGTTTTGATGATAACCTTATTTCTAATGAAACCTTGTTTATTATTGTGAGATGAAAACAGCAGGTGAAAACTAATGGCATGCAGCAGACTGTTTTGTGAACCGGTTTAAAGCTACAAAAGGAAAGTCATGAGAAGATTTGGTCTTAGGCTTCATTGTAAGATCTTGGCTATGACTCTTATTTCAATTCAAAGCTCATTAGGTTGCATATCATAAATATAACATTTATTAATCAAAATAAATATTACATATTTGTTGCGTGTCAGACTTGGTCATTCCCACATATAAGATTTATCAGAATCTATTTTTAAACAAATTGTGCAACGGGTTGTCCTTTCCTTGCTAGAGAAATTAATTGATTTATAAAGGTTTCCTTAAAGGTGTAACTGCTTAAATCTTTCCTTGTCTGGAGAAAGTAAATAATTGATTTATGCAAATAAGGGTTTCCTTAAGAGTATGATATAACTGTTTTAAATCCTTCCTTGTTGGGAGAAATCAAAAACAATAAATGGTTAATTGATTGATACTATTAAAAGCTTTCCATATTTATTTATCAGATCAACAGGCCTGGAGGATTTTATGATAACGGTTATATTAAAATAAGCTGAGTTTGTGGCGTTATATATTTTAACCGAGAAATGCTAAAATCTTGTATCCTTTTATGATATGATAGGTACCCTGAATTTTTCATGCTGAGGTGTCATATATTCTTTCCCTTATTGTTGCTTCAGTGTCTATATATATACTTTATGTACGTCATCATGAATAAGGATATAAAGATTATTCGTGACCACCTGTAATCAATCTCATGCAAATCACTGGAAATATCTATTTTGATTAGTTTCCATAGATAATTCGTAACAGTGCCTTTTTCACTCCCAACGGCTAGATCCATGTGTATATATATCTTTTGTCCAGCCAACCCGTAAATATACGAAAAATTATTATCTATTCACTGTGTTCCCAAAGAGCAAAAAGACACTGCCCAGAAAGTTCCTTTAAGTCTCTCACGCAAACCATTGTTTCACTGCTGAACCAAACAAGCAATTCTAGTTTCGATTTCAGCTGTGAGCCATCTGAGAGGAACTTGATGATATCTTATCTCTTAATCATTGCATTTAGTTTTGAGCTTTGTATTGTCATATTTTTCATGCCTTGATCATAGTTTCCTGTAACGCCCCGAAAATTCACGTGTTGGCCACGCCGGATCCCGCTCGTTAGACGTACAACCTTGTACTTAAATCCACAATATATCTCAATAATATAATTGATGAAACTAGTTTATTTTAGAACTATTACAATCTCATTCTATTCCAGAATCGCAATCTTTAAACATTTTTATTTCACTTTCTGATCATATTAATAATGACCTAACATATCAACCTGTTACCCCTATACATAAAGAACAACATCTGAAAATGATTTAAAATAATCCATACATGTTTTCCCAACATTTAAGTTTGCTAATCTATAGCACAATTAAGACATAAATATCTTCACAAGTAATACCCACAGAGATAATTTATTTTATCGCAGGGTTTTACTATAAAAGCACCTACGTTTCGATCTCGTTGACTCATTAGTCAATCTTCATCTTCACCTCTACCAGAGTAATCAGCTTCCTCAAGCTTTTCTGTAATGTTTTGTTTTAAGCAAGAGTGAGCACGACGGCTCAGCAAGTAAAACAGTTTCACATAACACATAAACATATTTCATCATGTTTCATGCATCTCATGTTTTGCAATGACTACGTATCTCATGCATATCATGTTTTACATTTACTCTATGATTCATGTTATTCATGCATGTCATTTATAATTTCATACAGTTCAATATAGAACAATCATCTTAATCAGCTACTGCATATCAACAATTTATTTCAACTTGTATCCCAAAGGCACATTAACACATTATTGCACATAATAACATATGCACACATAATAATTTTATAATATTCTAAATCATGTACATAATGCAACACGTTCTGAAAAACTTGCCTGGACTTGCATAACCAGCTTACGTTAATCTTTCACGTTCCTTGCACCACCTACACGGTATGTGAGATCAACGGTGCACAATATCAGTCAAAGTTTGACTCAGTACTAAATCTTATTTTAAAGATATTTATTTCTTCTTATTGTCCCCTTTATTTAATAGGATTAATTTCATATTTTAGTCTCACTTTAACTTGACTCAGTGTTTCATATTCAACACCATAAATCTTTTGTTCAAAACTATGCAGTTCTGACATTTATTAATGTCACTGCATTAATTTTTGGACCTTATTTCTGTTTAGGTCGAACAACTAATTAGTCACTAATGGATCATACCATTTGTTTAACTGAATCACATAATTTAACTCGACAACTTAACATAATATTATCCATCTCGAAAAATATTTTAAATCTTACTATCAATTAATAATAATTTATAATGTTATTTAATTGTTAAATAACACATTAAATAATCATTAATATTATTAATTCCTTTTTAATAATAGTTTACCTTAATCATTATTATTAATCTTTTAGTAATAATTTAATTGATTGCTAGTATTATTATCCTTTAATAATATTTTAATTGACCTCTCATTATTATTAATAATTTTAATAATAAATTAATTGTTCATCAATATTATTAATCACTTAATAATATTTAAAATCCTCGCGTATCATTAGTAATTATTTAATAATGATTCAACCCTTAACTATTATTATTCAATAGTTAATTATTTGTTAAACAATATTATTAATTCTTTAATAATATTTTAAATTTTTATTTATCATTATTATTTATTTAATAATGGTTTAACTCTTAACTATTATTATTTAATAGTTAATTAAATGTTAAACAATATTATTAATCTTTTAATAATATTTTAAATTAATTTCATATCATTATTAATTATTGAATAATGATTTAATTCTTAACTATTATCATTTAATAGTTAATCAATAATATTATCAATATATTTTAATTACTTAATAATCTTCTTTCGATTAATTAATAATTTATTCCACTTAATTACCATTTAATTATTATTTAATATGAATTAAATAATAATTAATTAATTAACTATCCATACCCATTATTTAATATTAATTAAATAATAAACACTTATACTATTAACCCCAACATCATTTGATTACTATTTAATATATTAAATAGTAAGCAATTAGCCCTCTTTAATTATTATTCAATGTTAATTAAATAATAATTAATTTATTAATTATCTTTATTTATTATTTACTCTTAACTAAATAATAAATAATTAGTTTAAACACTTTCTCATAAATTAATTACTATTTAATATCAATTAAATAATAATTACATAGTTACTTCCTTTATTTACTATTTAATTATCAACTAAATAATAAATAATTATTTTCCTTCATTAAATAATATGATATAATTTAAATATCACATTTATTATTTAATAATAATTTAATAATAATTTTCTTCAATTATTAGTTAATTAACATCCAACTAGTGTACATTATCACCTTAAAAAGTATTAAAAATACTTTCTCTTTTATTTAACCTTACTTACTATTTAATACAACTTGAATAATAAGTAAGTAGGGTGATTAACATTTTTCCAGCATTTAAAAATACTTGTAACACTTTTTCATGTAATTAGTTAGCTTTAATCATTTAATAATTATAAAAATTACCAAATGACATAAAATTTCAGATTTAAAAATTTTATAATATTCTTTATAAAATTACAAGCATTTTCTCTTTTGGAACCAACTCAAGAACCGGCCTAAAAATGTCTGAACCGGCCCCACCTAGAAATTATGAAAAACCGGAAAAAACCGAACCGGCCGGTTTTTTCTCAAAAATAGGCAGATTGTTTTTCTGATTTTCCAGCCTTGGGGTCTCCGGCTAAAACTTGAATAAAATGAAATCTACAACTCCGATGGAGCTCTACTTTATATCGTTACGTTCTTATCTTCTCGAACTACAATTTTCTGTTATCAAACATCAAATTTGGATTTGTTTTGCTTACTGAAATTGGCTCCAAACCGGACTGTTGTGCACAGCCCTAAAAACAGTGGGGTGTTTTGGTAGAAAATCCATATCTTGCTCATTTTAAATCGGATTTTAGTCATTCAACTTGGAGAATCTTCATATTTTATGTATCTATCACCCAAAATTGACGGATCATGAATCCGAGTTACGGATCGTGCACAGTAATTCCGGTAAGGGGCTGCTACGTTTTATGTTACGTTGTTTTCGTCGGTAAAAATTATTTTGAAGACTTTGGCCAAATTCTTTGTCATAGATGCATAAAAATACTTGATCTAACCACATGAAACCCTATGTACACATGTCTAGCATATATCTATACATTAAAATCTTGAAATTTTGGTTTCCTCCATAAAAATTACATAAAGTACAAAAGGAGTTCCAAAACTAGGGTTTTAGGACGTTTTATACCTCTTGCTCTTGGATGCTCGATTTCTTTGCTTTCCGAAGTGATTTATGAAGCTAGATGGCATCCATACCTTCCCTTGATGCTGCCGTAAGCCTCTAGTATGGGGGTTCTTGGTATTTTTGTGGTACTAAGCTCACAAGAAAGGAAGAAAATGGAGGTACTTTGCTCTCTCACTCTTTCTCTCTTGGCTTCCTCTCTTCCTATCTCTAAAATCTTATTTCTACAATTTTTCTAACCCTTCAAAAGAGTTGGGGGAGTGTTATATTTATAGAAGAAGGCTAATTTAGTTTATCTCCTTAATTAAGCAAGCTTTGACCACATTAGCCTAATTAAACACAAACAAAGACCCACAAAATGAGGAGGGATCTAGGGGCCATGTTTTCTAGGATTTCTTTAATATTTTTCTAGAGCCAAGCAAGCCTACTAGGGCCTTTATAGGCTGCTGCCAGCAGCCCTATATATATCTATATATATAATTTATTTTTCCTTTATTTTCCAAATTGATGCATAATTATATATATATACTTATATATATATAATGGGTCACCACTTAAATCCTCTTTGGACCAACATTTGGGCTCCCAATACACTTTAGTTTGGGCTTGGAAAATAATTAAATTGGACTCCCAATTGGGCTCCCTTTAATTAATTTATTGGGCTAATTTATTTAATTAACCACACTAAAATCACAAATTCTTAATTAAACAATTAATTAGACTTGTTAAATATTTAATTGAGTTAGTCCACTAATTATTTATTTTAATAGAAATATTAATTTGGGACTTCAAATATTATTCCCACTACACATTAATTAATAATCACATTAATTAATTTACCCATTTTGTTATCAAAACTTTATTCAAATTTAATTGAATAATTAATTAATTTCCTCACTTATCAATTTCTTGATATTAAATATCTCTCTAGGTTAGTACACTAATTATCCAAATATTTTGGATTTATTAAATAATATATTAAATATCCTACGCAAGTTTTATTAATGACTAATTATATTAATTAGTTTACTTGATTCATAATCACTTGCAATGTTCAAAATTAACTGAACATTTTTATCAATGAACTTACGTAACGATTTCTCGGCATATTTTTTCTTTTAGAAATATTTTCTAATCAAATTTTATTCTTTTCATATACATCATAGGACCTTATTCCTAAAAGTCCATGTCACACTTATTGAACCTTATTGGTTCTTGCTAGCTCATAGATTAAACAAATAAAATTTTTAATTTAATCCAGTTTTCACAATTCTAATCTCCACAACTAGGTTATCAAACTCTAACATTTATTAACTATTAGAAATCTTATTTCTAATTCTTTCAAATATCTGGGATATTACATTTCCTGTGTAATCATTTTCAAGAATTGTACAAATCTATTTGTCATTGAAACAAGTGTTACAATAAAGTTCCAAGATAGGTGAATACCTTGGTGATTAAAAGTACTCAAGCAAGTGCATAGGTGTGCACAAGGAAGCATTGGTGCTTAGGAGGAAGTGTCCTCAAAGGTTGGGAACGGTTATTGTAAGAAAGTGTCTTGTAATTCAATATTATCTTAATAAGAAGAAGTCTCCAATATCAAATTGATATTGGACGTGGAGTAGGCCATTAGATAGAGGATAAGGGCCGAACCACGTAAAAATCCTCGTGTTCATGTGAATGTTTATTTTCTGCATGTATTTACTCTTCTAGTATAACTCATCACATTTAATATCAATCATAAATAACCATATTCTATAAATCCCATCTCCAGTGCAAATCAGTTTCCAAACCAGCAAACTGAAATCTGTTTTCAGCAGACTGATTTACTAACTGTTTTGAGTAAACACAAAAATTGGATATAATTTTTACACCACACTTATTCAACCCCCCCCCCCCCCCCCTTTCTAAGTGTGCCTATTTAAATTTCATTTGGTATCAGAGCTTGGCTCTACTTATCTTGGTCTTAAAGGTGACTTGTAGGGTAAGATCTTGATATGGCACAATTTGGAAGCAACGCACAAGAAGGACAGTCAACCAACCGACCCCCACTGCTACATGGAACTGACAATTACAACTTTTGGAAGTTCAGAATGAGGATCTATGATCCTTGGGAATGGTGGGTCGTAGAGAATGGTCCGGTCATTCCAAGGAAGGATGATGGCACACCAAAAGCTCTAACCGAAATGGATTCTACTGAAGTATATATGACTTCATACGATTCAAAGGCTATGAATACACTTCTCAGTGGCATGGTACAAACTGAAATAGATAAAGTATCCTCATGTAACACGGCCAAGGAAATTTGGGATATTCTTAAGGTAAGTCACGAAGGAACATCAAAGGTACGGGAAGTCAAGCTAAGCATGCTCATGCACGACTACGAGATGTTCAAACTAGAAAAGGATGAAACTATCAAGGAAGCTCAAGCTAGATTTCTGGTACTCATGAATTCATTAAAGCTACTTGACAAAGACATTCCTCAAAATGAAATAAATCGAAAGTTGTTGTGGGCTATGCCCAAAAGGTTTGCATCCAAAGTTACTACACTTCAAGATTCTGTAAATATTTCTATTATGGATACTTTAACTTTATTTGGTGAACTAGAGGAATATGAACACCAATTGAAAAGATATGATGACGAGGAGGAAACTCCTAGAAGAAAAGTTTTAGCTCTTACTGCAGGAAAAGGAGGAGAATCAAGTGATGACTCAGATGAGGAAATAGCTATGTTGTCCAGAAAACTGAAAGGGATGCTGCAAAAGAAGAATAACCGAAGGAACATTATGGGAACCAACAAGTTTAAGGGAAAGCAAAATGAAGAAACCTGTTTTGAATGCGGACGTCCCGGCCACTTCAAGAAAGATTGTTTTCAACTAAAGAATAGAGGAAAACCACACTTCAAAGATAACAAGAAGAAAGCTCTTGTCACATGGAGTGATGACGACTCTGAAGTAGAAATCAATGCAAACGATGAGATTGCTCAAATCTGCTTCATGGGACTTGAAGGTGAATCAAGTGAGGTAACTTTAAATTATACTTTGCTTAAACAAGAAAATGAGAAACTACGACAAAAGAATACGTATTTAAAGGGATTAATAAATACATTAATGAATGAAGTAGATACCTTAATTGAGGAAAAAGAAGAAAGAGATAAACCATCTAAAGATGAAAGTGTATTGAATGCTAAAATTGATTATTTGGATAACTACAATAAAATACTTCACAATAAGGTAAACTTCTTGAATAGTAAAAATGAAAAATTAAAAAAGGAAATAAACATGAGAGATGTGTGCATTGATGCGTTTAACGATAGTCCACACCATAACCTAAATAATGAGGATGGAAAATTGCAAAAAGAAATAGAATCATTAAAGAAAACTTTGTCAAAATTTGTTCAAGGTGAAGAGAACTTAAACGTAATGTTAGGAAAACAAAGACCTAGTTTAGAAAAACAGGGAATTGGATATCAAGTAACAAATAAATTGAAAAATACAAAGATGATAAAATCCAAATCACAGTTTAAACTAAATCACTGCTCTCCTTTTACAACTTGCCTAAAATGTGGAATTAAGGGACACCTAGATGTTAATTGTAATAAGAAAGGTAAAATGAGATGGGTAAGAAAAGGTGATTTGCTTGCTATTAACTCAAATGGACCCAAACAAATATGGGTACCAAAAACAGTAAACCGATTTCTTGATACAGGTATGTCTCAAAGCAAGAGTTCCATCACAAAAGTGGATTCTAGATAGCGGATGTTCTCGCCACATGACGGGTGACAAATCAAAGTTTTTGGAGCTCTCTCTTAAGAAGAAAAATGGAACGGTGACATTTGGGGACAACAAAACATGCGAAATAATTGGTAAAGGTAAAATAGGAAATGGTAAAATAAACATTGAAAATGTTCATTTGGTCAAAGGTCTTGAATTTAATCTTATAAGTATAAGTCAATTAATGGATAGTGGACATCAAGTTAAATTTGAGAAAAATAAGTGTTCTATTTATCATGGTACTAAAAATTCTACTCTAGTTGCACAACGAGAAGGAAACATCTATACAATTGACTTTGAACAACAACAAAAAGAAATGTGTTTAGCAGCCATGGAAGATGAAGCAAATCTATGGCACAAACGAATGGGACATGTGCACATGGATTTAATAAGGAAGTTATCAACGAAGAATCTTGTAAAAGGGCTACCCAAAATAAACTACGAAAAGAAAGGCATATGTGGATCTTGTCAGCTGGGAAAACAAGTAAGAACATCATTCCATACTAAAAATCAGGTATCAACTTCATCACCTTTACAATTATTACATCTTAATTTATTTGGCCCAGAAAGGCACGCTAGTTTAAATGGCAAATTCTATGCTTTTGTAATTGTAGATGATTTCTCTAGATATACTTGGGTAACATTCCCTAAGACTAAAGATGAAGCATTTAGGGATTTTGAAAGACTCACAAAAAATTTAGAAACCAAGTATAATCTTAAGCTCATAAGAATAAGAAGCGATCATGGTGGGGAATTTCAAAAAGGGTTCATAACATTTTGTGAACAAAAAGGAATTAGTCATGAGTTTTCCGCACCAAGAACACCCCAACAAAATGGGGTGGTGGAAAGAAAAAATAGAACTTTACAAGAAACCGCACGAACACTATTACAAGAAGGTAAACTTCCACAAAATTTTTGGGCTGAAGCTGTAAATACATCTTGCTACATTTTAAATAGGGTACTTATTCGTCCTATTCTTTTAAAAACACCCTATGAGTTGTTAAATGGAAAGATACCCAACATAAGTTACTTCAAAGTATTTGGATCAAAATGTTTTATACTAAACACTAGTGGTAACTTAGGGAAGTTCGATGCTAAATCATATGAAGGAATTCTGATTGGTTATTCTCAACAAAGCAAAGCCTATCGTGTGTTTAATATTAACAAATTATGTGTTGAAGAATCTGTTCATGTCAATTTTAGTGAATCTAACATCGATCTGCCAAAAGAAAGAGAAGATGATGCAGGAAATATGGAGGCTGCAGTCACTACAGCAAGACAGAATACTGAAAACAGCTTGGTGGAGTCACAATCAGCAAAACAGACAGACCAAAACAGCATACCAGATACAGAATTACAGCAAAATCAGCAAAGCAGACCTTCAAATCAGCAAACCGATTTGGAAGCTGAATTGGAAAACCAGAATGAGGAATTCCAAATTTCAAGCCCCATCCAACATCAAGAACAACAACACAACGTTCCGATGCGAAAAACAGCAAGACACATCAAAAATCATCCTCCAGAGAACATAATTGGTGATATCAATCGAGGAATTACTACACGACGAGGTGTACAAAATTTGTGTGCCTTCACGGCATTCTTGTCTCATATAGAACCAAAAAATACGAAGGAAGCACTTCTAGATGAACATTGGCTTATAGCTATGCAAGAGGAACTTCAACAATTTCAAAGATGTCAAGTATGGGAGTTGGTGCCTCCTCCAAATGAAGTTTCAATCATTGGAACTAAATGGATATTCAAGAACAAGCACGATGAACATGGAAATATAACCCGCAACAAAGCAAGACTCGTGGCTCAAGGGTATAATCAACAAGAAGGGATAGACTATGAAGAAACGTTTGCCCCAGTGGCAAGATTGGAGTCTATTCGAATCTTACTTGCTTTCGCCTGCTACAAACAATTCAAACTACATCAAATGGACGTAAAGAGCGCATTCCTAAACGGTTACATAAATGAGGAAGTCTATGTTAAACAACCCCCTGGATTTGAACACGAGAAGTACCCTCATCATGTATACAAACTCAGAAAAGCACTCTACGGACTCAAACAAGCACCAAGAGCTTGGTATGAAAGATTGAGCAAGTATTTATTATCCAAAGGATTTACAAGAGGTAAAATTGATTCTACATTATTTATTAAACATGAAAATAAAGATATCATCATTGTTCAAATATATGTAGACGATATTATTTTTGGTGCCACTAATGCATTGCTTTGTGAGTGGTTTTCTAAGTGTATGCATAAGGAATTTGACATGAGTTTAATGGGAGAGCTTAATTACTTCTTGGGTCTACAAATCAAACAAACTAAAGATGGTATTTATATTCATCAAACCAAGTACATCAAGGATTTGTTAAAGAGGTTTGGATTCGAGGAGTCAAATTCAAAGGCCACACCAATGAGTACAACAATCAAGCTGACTACAGACGAGAAAGGTATTGATGTAGAAATCACCAAATATCGAGGTATGATTGGAAGTTTATTATATCTGACTGCGTCACGCCCTGATATTATGTATAGTGTTTGTCTTTGTGCACGCTTTCAAGCAAAACCAAAAGAATCACACTTAACTGCAGTTAAGAGAATATTTAAATACTTATGTGGCACTATCAATTTGGGCTTGTTTTATCCAATATGTGAGGATTTTGATCTAATTGGTTATAAAGATGCTGACTATGCAGGCTGTCAAACAGATAGAAAGAGTACAAGTGGCGCTTGTACATTTTTGGGACAAAGCTTAGTTTCATGGCATAGCAAAAAGCAAACTTCTGTTGCTCTTTCAACAACAGAGGGTGAATATCTAGCAGCCGGAAGTTGTTGTTCTCAAATTCTTTGGATGCGTCAAACCTTAATTGATTTTGATATTATATGTGTTACTGTGCCCATTCTATGTGATAACACTAGCACTATTGACATATCTAAAAATCCTGTCTTGCACTCACGTACAAAACACATTGAAGTAAGGCATCATTTTTTAAGGGATAATGTATCAAAAGGGTTGATTAAATTAGTCTTTGTTCCCACAGATCTCCAATTAGCTGACATATTTACCAAACCATTAGGTGAAGAAAGGTTCTGTACATTAAGGCGTGAACTTGGTATGTGTTTAATTTCATAATTCTCCATAATACATATCTGCATGGAAAACTTAATTTACGTGTCTGCATAAACACAATACAGGACGTTATGGAATTAAAAAATGGGTCACGTCTGCTTTTAAATTAGCAGTTTTTGGTAACCGTGTTTTCCCTCTCTCTCTCTCTCCTTCATCTTTGTCAAAATCGAAACTGCTTCGGATTCTCTCTCTCTTACTTTACCTTTCCAAACCGATCAAAACCCTCTCAAACAAAACCCTTCATCTTCAACGCCACCAGTGAAAGAAGAATGCAGACTCGGACCTCCAAGCGAATCAGGGAAGAAGGATCAAGCACCGATGACGGCACCCCGGTTACTGACAAATCCAGATATTCGAAGAAACCGAGCATGGGTAAATCCACGAACCTCAAACAGTCAAAGGGAAAAGGGAAAGTCCAAATCAAATCTACCGAAACCGGTCCTAAATCGGTAATACCCCTTTCTCCCTTCGTAACTAGAAACTATTTTCGGGGAAACAACTTTGAGGCTCGATTTCAAACCCACATTATGTCAAAATCTTTACTCTATGAGAAATCTATAGATTTGTTTATTTATAAGCAATCCACACTTGAAGCACTGTTTGAATCCTGTGGCATTGCCTCAATGATTTATCCCCCCACCACTGCATACCCACAACTTGTTCAACAATTTTATGCCAATTTTGAACTAAAACAGGGAACTTGCACTTCTCTTGTTAAGAGAAAGTTGTTCAAGTTTTCTGATGAAGTCTTAGGGAGTATTCTCTCCATTCCGTGTACTGGGTCATGCCCTTTCACACTGAAAGGTGCAATGCAAGTACCTCTCTCCCCTATTACACAACTTCAAACTGTGATGGATGATCCCTCTCTCACAAATGTAGTTCTTCCCACTACCATTGAGGTATCACCCATAGCAGTAGTGCTTCATAAAATTGTGCGATCAAACTTGATGCCTCGCACTGGAGGTGGGGCTAATTTTACTTTCCAAGATCTGGTTCTTGTTTCCACTATAATGAAAGGACTGGAATTTAATTTAGCCTCCATGATCATGCTCCATATGGATAGCTGTGTCAAACAAAACAAAAAATCCCTTCCGTACGGTGGTCTTCTTACTAAGGTCTTTCAACACTTTAACATTTCTCTAGACTCTGAGGCATTCCTTCCACTCACTGACTCCATTGATTCGGAGAATCTTAAGCTGTCTCACTTAACCCTCACAGATGGTCAGTTTGTTCGTCTCCCTAGAGAAACCCACCTTGACTATACCTCTCAGTTGCCACACTCAAATACCCCTCAAACCCCTGAGATCACCTCTCTTCTTCAACAAATTCTAGCTAATCAAACCGAGTTGAAGACTGACATGGCCGAGTTAAAATCTGCTATGTCTACTGGCTTGACAGAACTGAAACAAAGGCTCACTGCACTTGAAACACGCGAACACCCTGCCCATTCTCCAGAGTCTAACAACCTGTTTAAACGTGTTGAAGATGAGTTTATCGACCTACAGGCTGGGTTTGAAGTGCAAACAACTGCAATGGTGGCTGCACTGCAAAGGAAACTGAATAGAAATGCATGCCAACTCAGTCAGGAGATCAAATTCGTTAGCAGTCAACTCGGAACTTTGGGCTCGTTTGTTGCTCGTCGCTTTAATGACTTTGGCCATCGCCAAGCTTACTCTCCTGTTCCGGATTGGCCTGAAATTAACTGGATGGCTGAATTTGTGGGTGACTTTCTAGACTTACGCTTTAACCCTGACATTCACATCCCCCGGCCACCTCGGTTTGCCCATGAACTATCCGATGAGGAACGTCTGGCCCGTGTCTTGCATCGTCCTTACTTCACCCGCCGTGCTGAAAACAACGTTGTAATTGTCGACCTTGATGACTGATTCTCTGTTTTCTTTCTCTTTACTTTATTGGGTCTGTAATAATTCTATTATTCTCGTTTTATTGCTCTTTTTATTGATGACAAAGGGGGAGAAAAACAGGACTGCATGGTTTTAGGGGGAGCCTTAATTCTATTGTTGTCATCATCAAAAAGGGGGAGATTGTTGACTTGGTCACACTCCGAATCTTGGTTTTGATGATAACCTTATTTCTAATGAAACCTTGTTTATTATTGTGAGATGAAAACAGCAGGTGAAAACTAATGGCATGCAGCAGACTGTTTTGTGAACCGGTTTAAAGCTACAAAAGGAAAGTCATGAGAAGATTTGGTCTTAGGCTTCATTGTAAGATCTTGGCTATGACTCTTATTTCAATTCAAAGCTCATTAGGTTGCATATCATAAATATAACATTTATTAATCAAAATAAATATTACATATTTGTTGCGTGTCAGACTTGGTCATTCCCACATATAAGATTTATCAGAATCTATTTTTAAACAAATTGTGCAACGGGTTGTCCTTTCCTTGCTAGAGAAATTAATTGATTTATAAAGGTTTCCTTAAAGGTGTAACTGCTTAAATCTTTCCTTGTCTGGAGAAAGTAAATAATTGATTTATGCAAATAAGGGTTTCCTTAAGAGTATGATATAACTGTTTTAAATCCTTCCTTGTTGGGAGAAATCAAAAACAATAAATGGTTAATTGATTGATACTATTAAAAGCTTTCCATATTTATTTATCAGATCAACAGGCCTGGAGGATTTTATGATAACGGTTATATTAAAATAAGCTGAGTTTGTGGCGTTATATATTTTAACCGAGAAATGCTAAAATCTTGTATCCTTTTATGATATGATAGGTACCCTGAATTTTTCATGCTGAGGTGTCATATATTCTTTCCCTTATTGTTGCTTCAGTGTCTATATATATACTTTATGTACGTCATCATGAATAGGGATATAAAGATTATTCGTGACCACCTGTAATCAATCTCATGCAAATCACTGGAAATATCTATTTTGATTAGTTTCCATAGATAATTCGTAACAGTGCCTTTTTCACTCCCAACGGCTAGATCTATGTGTATATATATCTTTTGTCCAGCCAACCCGTAAATATACGAAAAATTATTATCTATTCACTGTGTTCCCAAAGAGCAAAAAGACACTGCCCAGAAAGTTCCTTTAAGTCTCTCACGCAAACCATTGTTTCACTGCTGAACCAAACAAGCAATTCTAGTTTCGATTTCAGCTGTGAGCCATCTGAGAGGAACTTGATGATATCTTATCTCTTAATCATTGCATTTAGTTTTGAGCTTTGTATTGTCATATTTTTCATGCCTTGATCATAGTTTCCTGTAACGCCTCGAAAATTCACGTGTTGGCCACGCCGGATCCCGCTCGTTAGACGTACAACCTTGTACTTAAATCCACAATATATCTCAATAATATAATTGATGAAACTAGTTTATTTTAGAACTATTACAATCTCATTCTATTCCAGAATCGCAATCTTTAAACATTTTTATTTCACTTTCTGATCATATTAATAATGACCTAACATATCAACCTGTTACCCCTATACATAAAGAACAACATCTGAAAATGATTTAAAATAATCCATACATGTTTTCCCAACATTTAAGTTTGCTAATCTATAGCACAATTAAGACATAAATATCTTCACAAGTAATACCCACAGAGATAATTTATTTTATCGCAGGGTTTTACTATAAAAGCACCTACGTTTCGATCTCGTTGACTCATTAGCCAATCTTCATCTTCACCTCTACCAGAGTAATCAGCTTCCTCAAGCTTTTCTGTAATGTTTTGTTTTAAGCGAGAGTGAGCACGACGGCTCAGCAAGTCAAACAGTTTCACATAACACATAAACATATTTCATCATGTTTCATGCATCTCATGTTTTGCAATGACTACGTATCTCATGCATATCATGTTTTGCATTTACTCTATGATTCATGTTATTCATGCATGTCATTTATAATTTCATACAGTTCAATATAGAACAATCATCTTAATCAGCTACTGCATATCAACAATTTATTTCAACTTGTATCCCAAAGGCACATTAACACATTATTGCACATAATAACATATGCACACATAATAATTTTATAATATTCTAAATCATGTACATAATGCAACACGTTCTGAAAAACTTGCCTGGACTTGCATAACCAGCTTACGTTAATCTTTCACGTTCCTTGCACCACCTACACGGTATGTGAGATCAACGGTGCACAATATCAGTCAAAGTTTGACTCAGTACTAAATCTTATTTTAAAGATATTTATTTCTTCTTATTGTCCCCTTTATTTAATAGGATTAATTTCATATTTTAGTCTCTCTTTAACTTGACTCAGTGTTTCATATTCAACACCATAAATCTTTTGTTCAAAACTATGCAGTTCTGACATTTATTAATGTCACTGCATTAATTTTTGGACCTTATTTCTGTTTAGGTCGAACAACTAATTAGTCACTAATGGATCATACCATTTGTTTAACTGAATCACATAATTTAACTCGACAACTTAACATAATATTATCCATCTCGAAAAATATTTTAAATCTTACTATCAATTAATAATAATTTATAATGTTATTTAATTGTTAAATAACACATTAAATAATCATTAATATTATTAATTCCTTTTTAATAATAGTTTACCTTAATCATTATTATTAATCTTTTAGTAATAATTTAATTGATTGCTAGTATTATTATCCTTTAATAATATTTTAATTGACCTCTCATTATTATTAATAATTTTAATAATAAATTAATTGTTCATCAATATTATTAATCACTTAATAATATTTAAAATCCTCGCGTATCATTAGTAATTATTTAATAATGATTCAACCCTTAACTATTATTATTCAATAGTTAATTATTTGTTAAACAATATTATTAATTCTTTAATAATATTTTAAATCTTTATTTATCATTATTATTTATTTAATAATGGTTTAACTCTTAACTATTATTATTTAATAGTTAATTAAATGCTAAACAATATTATTAATCTTTTAATAATATTTTAAATTAATTTCATATCATTATTAATTATTGAATAATGATTTAATTCTTAACTATTATCATTTAATAGTTAATCAATAATATTATCAATATATTTTAATTACTTAATAATCTTCTTTCGATTAATTAATAATTTATTCCACTTAATTACCATTTAATTATTATTTAATATGAATTAAATAATAATTAATTAATTAACTATCCATACCCATTATTTAATATTAATTAAATAATAAACACTTATACTATTAACCCCAACATCATTTGATTACTATTTAATATATTAAATAGTAAGCAATTAGCCATCTTTAATTATTATTCAATGTTAATTAAATAATAATTAATTTATTAATTATCTTTATTTATTATTTACTCTTAACTAAATAATAAATAATTAGTTTAAACACTTTCTCATAAATTAATTACTATTTAATATCAATTAAATAATAATTACATAGTTACTTCCTTTATTTACTATTTAATTATCAACTAAATAATAAATAATTATTTTCCTTCATTAAATAATATGATATAATTTAAATATCACATTTATTATTTAATAATAATTTAATAATAATTTTCTTCAATTATTAGTTAATTAACATCCAACTAGTGTACATTATCACCTTAAAAAGTATTAAAAATACTTTCTCTTTTATTTAACCTTACTTACTATTTAATACAACTTGAATAATAAGTAAGTAGGGTGATTAACATTTTTCCAGCATTTAAAAATACTTGTAACACTTTTTCATGTAATTAGTTAGCTTTAATCATTTAATAATTATAAAAATTACCAAATGACATAAAATTTCAGATTTAAAAATTTTATAATATTCTTTATAAAATTACAAGCATTTTCTCTTTTGGAACCAACTCAAGAACCGGCCTAAAAATGCCTGAACCGGCCCCACCTAGAAATTATGAAAAACCGGAAAAAACCGAACCGGTCGGTTTTTTCTCAAAAATAGGCAGATTGTTTTTCTGATTTTCCAGCCTTGGGGTCTCCGGCTAAAACTTGAATAAAATGAAATCTACAACTCCGATGGAGCTCTACTTTATATCGTTACGTTCTTATCTTCTCGAACTACAATTTTCTGTTATCAAACATCAAATTTGGATTTGTTTTGCTTACTGAAATTGGCTCCAAACCGGACTGTTGTGCACAGCCCTAAAAACAGTGGGGTGTTTTGGTAGAAAATCCATATCTTGCTCATTTTAAATCGGATTTTAGTCATTCAACTTGGAGAATCTTCATATTTTATGTATCTATCACCCAAAATTGACGGATCATGAATCCGAGTTACGGATCGTGCACAGTAATTCCGGTAAGGGGCTGCTACGTTTTATGTTACGTTGTTTTCGTCGGTAAAAATTATTTTGAAGACTTTGGCCAAATTCTTTGTCATAGATGCATAAAAATACTTGATCTAACCACATGAAACCCTATGTACACATGTCTAGCATATATCTATACATTAAAATCTTGAAATTTTGGTTTCCTCCATAAAAATTACATAAAGTACAAAAGGAGTTCCAAAACTAGGGTTTTAGGACGTTTTATACCTCTTGCTCTTGGATGCTCGATTTCTTTGCTTTCCGAAGTGATTTATGAAGCTAGATGGCATCCATACCTTCCCTTGATGCTGCCGTAAGCCTCTAGTATGGGGGTTCTTGGTATTTTTGTGGTACTAAGCTCACAAGAAAGGAAGAAAATGGAGGTACTTTGCTCTCTCACTCTTTCTCTCTTGGCTTCCTCTCTTCCTATCTCTAAAATCTTATTTCTACAATTTTTCTAACCCTTCAAAAGAGTTGGGGGAGTGTTATATTTATAGAAGAAGGCTAATTTAGTTTATCTCCTTAATTAAGCAAGCTTTGACCACATTAGCCTAATTAAACACAAACAAAGACCCACAAAATGAGGAGGGATCTAGGGGCCATGTTTTCTAGGATTTCTTTAATATTTTTCTAGAGCCAAGCAAGCCTACTAGGGCCTTTATAGGCTGCTGCCAGCAGCCCTATATATATCTATATATATAATTTATTTTTCCTTTATTTTCCAAATTGATGCATAATTATATATATATACTTATATATATATAATGGGTCACCACTTAAATCCTCTTTGGACCAACATTTGGGCTCCCAATACACTTTAGTTTGGGCTTGGAAAATAATTAAATTGGACTCCCAATTGGGCTCCCTTTAATTAATTTATTGGGCTAATTTATTTAATTAACCACACTAAAATCACAAATTCTTAATTAAACAATTAATTAGACTTGTTAAATATTTAATTGAGTTAGTCCACTAATTATTTATTTTAATTGAAATATTAATTTGGGACTTCAAATATTATTCCCACTACACATTAATTAATAATCACATTAATTAATTTACCCATTTTGTTATCAAAACTTTATTCAAATTTAATTGAATAATTAATTAATTTCCTCACTTATCAATTTCTTGATATTAAATATCTCTCTAGGTTAGTACACTAATTATCCAAATATTTTGGATTTATTAAATAATATATTAAATATCCTACGCAAGTTTTATTAATGACTAATTATATTAATTAGTTTACTTGATTCATAATCACTTGCAATGTTCAAAATTAACTGAACATTTTTATCAATGAACTTACGTAACGATTTCTCGGCATATTTTTTCTTTTAGAAATATTTTCTAATCAAATTTTATTCTTTTCATATACATCATAGGACCTTATTCCTAAAAGTCCATGTCACACTTATTGAACCTTATTGGTTCTTGCTAGCTCATAGATTAAACAAATAAAATTTTTAATTTAATCCAGTTTTCACAATTCTAATCTCCACAACTAGGTTATCAAACTCTAACATTTATTAACTATTAGAAATCTTATTTCTAATTCTTTCAAATATCTGGGATATTACATTTCCTGTGTAATCATTTTCAAGAACTGTACTAATCTATTTGTCATTGAAAGAAGTGTTACAATAAAGTTCCAAGATAGGTGAATACCTTGGTGATTAAAAGTACTCAAGCAAGTGCATAGGTGTGCACAAGGAAGCATTGGTGCTTAGGAGGAAGTGTCCTCAAAGGTTGGGAACGGTTATTGTAAGAAAGTGTCTTGTAATTCAATATTATCTTAATAAGAAGAAGTCTCCAATATCAAATTGATATTGGACGTGGAGTAGGCCATTAGATAGAGGATAAGGGCCGAACCACGTAAAAATCCTCGTGTTCATGTGAATGTTTATTTTCTGCATGTATTTACTCTTCTAGTATAACTCATCACATTTAAGATCAATCATAAATAACCATATTCTATAAATCCCATCTCCAGTGCAAATCAGTTTCCAAACCAGCAAACTGAAATCTGTTTTCAGCAGACTGATTTACTAACTGTTTTGAGTAAACACAAAAATTGGATATAGTTTTTACACCACACTTATTCAACCCCCCCCCCCCCCCTTCTAAGTGTGCCTATTTAAATTTCATTTGGTATCAGAGCTTGGCTCTACTTATCTTGGTCTTAAAGGTGACTTGTAGGGTAAGATCTTGATATGGCACAATTTGGAAGCAACGCACAAGAAGGACAGTCAACCAACCGACCCCCACTGCTACATGGAACTGACAATTACAACTTTTGGAAGTTCAGAATGAGGATCTATGATCCTTGGGAATGGTGGGTCGTAGAGAATGGTCCGGTCATTCCAAGGAAGGATGATGGCACACCAAAAGCTCTAACCGAAATGGATTCTACTGAAGTATATATGACTTCATACGATTCAAAGGCTATGAATACACTTCTCAGTGGCATGGTACAAACTGAAATAGATAAAGTATCCTCATGTAACACGGCCAAGGAAATTTGGGATATTCTTAAGGTAAGTCACGAAGGAACATCAAAGGTACGGGAAGTCAAGCTAAGCATGCTCATGCACGACTACGAGATGTTCAAACTAGAAAAGGATGAAACTATCAAGGAAGCTCAAGCTAGATTTCTGGTACTCATGAATTCATTAAAGCTACTTGACAAAGACATTCCTCAAAATGAAATAAATCGAAAGTTGTTGTGGGCTATGCCCAAAAGGTTTGCATCCAAAGTTACTACACTTCAAGATTCTGTAAATATTTCTATTATGGATACTTTAACTTTATTTGGTGAACTAGAGGAATATGAACACCAATTGAAAAGATATGATGACGAGGAGGAAACTTCTAGAAGAAAAGTTTTAGCTCTTACTGCAGGAAAAGGAGGAGAATCAAGTGATGACTCAGATGAGGAAATAGCTATGTTGTCCAGAAAACTGAAAGGGATGCTGCAAAAGAAGAATAACCGAAGGAACATTATGGGAACCAACAAGTTTAAGGGAAAGCAAAATGAAGAAACCTGTTTTGAATGCGGACGTCCCGGCCACTTCAAGAAAGATTGTTTTCAACTAAAGAATAGAGGAAAACCACACTTCAAAGATAACAAGAAGAAAGCTCTTGTCACATGGAGTGATGACGACTCTGAAGTAGAAATCAATGCAAACGATGAGATTGCTCAAATCTGCTTCATGGGACTTGAAGGTGAATCAAGTGAGGTAACTTTAAATTATACTTTGCTTAAACAAGAAAATGAGAAACTACGACAAAAGAATACGTATTTAAAGGGATTAATAAATACATTAATGAATGAAGTAGATACCTTAATTGAGGAAAAAGAAGAAAGAGATAAACCATCTAAAGATGAAAGTGTATTGAATGCTAAAATTGATTATTTGGATAACTACAATAAAATACTTCACAATAAGGTAAACTTCTTGAATAGTAAAAATGAAAAATTAAAAAAGGAAATAAACATGAGAGATGTGTGCATTGATGCGTTTAACGATAGTCCACACCATAACCTAAATAATGAGGATGGAAAATTGCAAAAAGAAATAGAATCATTAAAGAAAACTTTGTCAAAATTTGTTCAAGGTGAAGAGAACTTAAACGTAATGTTAGGAAAACAAAGACCTAGTTTAGAAAAACAGGGAATTGGATATCAAGTAACAAATAAATTGAAAAATACAAAGATGATAAAATCCAAATCACAGTTTAAACTAAATCACTGCTCTCCTTTTACAACTTGCCTAAAATGTGGAATTAAGGGACACCTAGATGTTAATTGTAATAAGAAAGGTAAAATGAGATGGGTAAGAAAAGGTGATTTGCTTGCTATTAACTCAAATGGACCCAAACAAATATGGGTACCAAAAACAGTAAACCGATTTCTTGATACAGGTATGTCTCAAAGCAAGAGTTCCATCACAAAAGTGGATTCTAGATAGCGGATGTTCTCGCCACATGACGGGTGACAAATCAAAGTTTTTGGAGCTCTCTCTTAAGAAGAAAAATGGAACGGTGACATTTGGGGACAACAAAACATGCGAAATAATTGGTAAAGGTAAAATAGGAAATGGTAAAATAAACATTGAAAATGTTCATTTGGTCAAAGGTCTTGAATTTAATCTTATAAGTATAAGTCAATTAATGGATAGTGGACATCAAGTTAAATTTGAGAAAAATAAGTGTTCTATTTATCATGGTACTAAAAATTCTACTCTAGTTGCACAACGAGAAGGAAACATCTATACAATTGACTTTGAACAACAACAAAAAGAAATGTGTTTAGCAGCCATGGAAGATGAAGCAAATCTATGGCACAAACGAATGGGACATGTGCACATGGATTTAATAAGGAAGTTATCAACGAAGAATCTTGTAAAAGGGCTACCCAAAATAAACTACGAAAAGAAAGGCATATGTGGATCTTGTCAGCTGGGAAAACAAGTAAGAACATCATTCCATACTAAAAATCAGGTATCAACTTCATCACCTTTACAATTATTACATCTTAATTTATTTGGCCCAGAAAGGCACGCTAGTTTAAATGGCAAATTCTATGCTTTTGTAATTGTAGATGATTTCTCTAGATATACTTGGGTAACATTCCCTAAGACTAAAGATGAAGCATTTAGGGATTTTGAAAGACTCACAAAAAATTTAGAAACCAAGTATAATCTTAAGCTCATAAGAATAAGAAGCGATCATGGTGGGGAATTTCAAAAAGGGTTCATAACATTTTGTGAACAAAAAGGAATTAGTCATGAGTTTTCCGCACCAAGAACACCCCAACAAAATGGGGTGGTGGAAAGAAAAAATAGAACTTTACAAGAAACCGCACGAACACTATTACAAGAAGGTAAACTTCCACAAAATTTTTGGGCTGAAGCTGTAAATACATCTTGCTACATTTTAAATAGGGTACTTATTCGTCCTATTCTTTTAAAAACACCCTATGAGTTGTTAAATGGAAAGATACCCAACATAAGTTACTTCAAAGTATTTGGATCAAAATGTTTTATACTAAACACTAGTGGTAACTTAGGGAAGTTCGATGCTAAATCATATGAAGGAATTCTGATTGGTTATTCTCAACAAAGCAAAGCCTATCGTGTGTTTAATATTAACAAATTATGTGTTGAAGAATCTGTTCATGTCAATTTTAGTGAATCTAACATCGATCTGCCAAAAGAAAGAGAAGATGATGCAGGAAATATGGAGGCTGCAGTCACTACAGCAAGACAGAATACTGAAAACAGCTTGGTGGAGTCACAATCAGCAAAACAGATAGACCAAAACAGCATACCAGATACAGAATTACAGCAAAATCAGCAAAGCAGACCTTCAAATCAGCAAACCGATTTGGAAGCTGAATTGGAAAACCAGAATGAGGAATTCCAAATTTCAAGCCCCATCCAACATCAAGAACAACAACACAACGTTCCGATGCGAAAAATAGCAAGACACATCAAAAATCATCCTCCAGAGAACATAATTGGTGATATCAATCGAGGAATTACTACACGACGAGGTGTACAAAATTTGTGTGCCTTCACGGCATTCTTGTCTCATATAGAACCAAAAAATACGAAGGAAGCACTTCTAGATGAACATTGGCTTATAGCTATGCAAGAGGAACTTCAACAATTTCAAAGATGTCAAGTATGGGAGTTGGTGCCTCCTCCAAATGAAGTTTCAATCATTGGAACTAAATGGATATTCAAGAACAAGCACGATGAACATGGAAATATAACCCGCAACAAAGCAAGACTCGTGGCTCAAGGGTATAATCAACAAGAAGGGATAGACTATGAAGAAACGTTTGCCCCAGTGGCAAGATTGGAGTCTATTCGAATCTTACTTGCTTTCGCCTGCTACAAACAATCCAAACTACATCAAATGGACGTAAAGAGCGCATTCCTAAACGGTTACATAAATGAGGAAGTCTATGTTAAACAACCCCCTGGATTTGAACACGAGAAGTACCCTCATCATGTATACAAACTCAGAAAAGCACTCTACGGACTCAAACAAGCACCAAGAGCTTGGTATGAAAGATTGAGCAAGTATTTATTATCCAAAGGATTTACAAGAGGTAAAATTGATTCTACATTATTTATTAAACATGAAAATAAAGATATCATCATTGTTCAAATATATGTAGACTATATTATTTTTGGTGCCACTAATGCATTGCTTTGTGAGTGGTTTTCTATGTGTATGCATAAGGAATTTGACATGAGTTTAATGGGAGAGCTTAATTACTTCTTGGGTCTACAAATCAAACAAACTAAAGATGGTATTTATATTCATCAAACCAAGTACATCAAGGATTTGTTAAAGAGGTTTGGATTCGAGGAGTCAAATTCAAAGGCCACACCAATGAGTACAACAATCAAGCTGACTACAGACGAGAAAGGTATTGATGTAGAAATCACCAAATATCGAGGTATGATTGGAAGTTTATTATATCTGACTGCGTCACGCCCTGATATTATGTATAGTGTTTGTCTTTGTGCACGCTTTCAAGCAAAACCAAAAGAATCACACTTAACTGCAGTTAAGAGAATATTTAAATACTTATGTGGCACTATCAATTTGGGCTTGTTTTATCCAATATGTGAGGATTTTGATCTAATTGGTTATTCAGATGCTGACTATGCAGGCTGTCAAACAGATAGAAAGAGTACAAGTGGCGCTTGTACATTTTTGGGACAAAGCTTAGTTTCATGGCATAGCAAAAAGCAAACTTCTGTTGCTCTTTCAACAACAGAGGGTGAATATCTAGCAGCCGGAAGTTGTTGTTCTCAAATTCTTTGGATGCGTCAAACCTTAATTGATTTTGATATTATATGTGTTACTGTGCCCATTCTATGTGATAACACTAGCACTATTGACATATCTAAAAATCTTGTCTTGCACTCACGTACAAAACACATTGAAGTAAGGCATCATTTTTTAAGGGATAATGTATCAAAAGGGTTGATTAAATTAGTCTTTGTTCCCACAGATCTCCAATTAGCTGACATATTTACCAAACCATTAGGTGAAGAAAGGTTCTGTACATTAAGGCGTGAACTTGGTATGTGTTTAATTTCATAATTCTCCATAATACATATCTGCATGGAAAACTTAATTTACGTGTCTGCATAAACACAATACAGGACGTTATGGAATTAAAAAATGGGTCACGTCTGCTTTTAAATTAGCAGTTTTTGGTAACCGTGTTTTCCCTCTCTCTCTCTCTCCTTCATCTTTGTCAAAATCGAAACTGCTTCGGATTCTCTCTCTCTTACTTGACCTTTCCAAACCGATCAAAACCCTCTCAAACAAAACCCTTCATCTTCAACGCCACCAGTGAAAGAAGAATGCAGACTCGGACCTCCAAGCGAATCAGGGAAGAAGGATTAAGCACCGATGACGGCACCCCGGTTACTGACAAATCCAGATATTCGAAGAAACCGAGCATGGGTAAATCCACGAACCTCAAACAGTCAAAGGGAAAAGGGAAAGTCCAAATCAAATCTACCGAAACCGGTCCTAAATCGGTAATACCCCTTTCTCCCTTCGTAACTAGAAACTATTTTCGGGGAAACAACTTTGAGGCTCGATTTCAAACCCACATTATGTCAAAATCTTTACTCTATGAGAAATCTATAGATTTGTTTATTTATAAGCAATCCACACTTGAAGCACTGTTTGAATCCTGTGGCATTGCCTCAATGATTTATCCCCCCACCACTGCATACCCACAACTTGTTCAACAATTTTATGCCAATTTTGAACTAAAACAGGGAACTTGCACTTCTCTTGTTAAGAGAAAGTTGTTCAAGTTTTCTGATGAAGTCTTAGGGAGTATTCTCTCCATTCCGTGTACTGGGTCATGCCCTTTCACACTGAAAGGTGCAATGCAAGTACCTCTCTCCCCTATTACACAACTTCAAACTGTGATGGATGATCCCTCTCTCACAAATGTAGTTCTTCCCACTACCATTGAGGTATCACCCATAGCAGTAGTGCTTCATAAAATTGTGCGATCAAACTTGATGCCTCGCACTAGAGGTGGGGCTAATTTTACTTTCCAAGATCTGGTTCTTGTTTCCACTATAATGAAAGGACTGGAATTTAATTTAGCCTCCATGATCATGCTCCATATGGATAGCTGTGTCAAACAAAACAAAAAATCCCTTCCGTACGGTGGTCTTCTTACTAAGGTCTTTCAACACTTTAACATTTCTCTAGACTCTGAGGCATTCCTTCCACTCACTGACTCCATTGATTCGGAGAATCTTAAGCTGTCTCACTTAACCCTCACAGATGGTCAGTTTGTTCGTCTCCCTAGAGAAACCCACCTTGACTATACCTCTCAGTTGCCACACTCAAATACCCCTCAAACCCCTGAGATCACCTCTCTTCTTCAACAAATTCTAGCTAATCAAACCGAGTTGAAGACTGACATGGCCGAGTTAAAATCTGCTATGTCTACTGGCTTGACAGAACTGAAACAAAGGCTCACTGCACTTGAAACACGCGAACACCCTGCCCATTCTCCAGAGTCTAACAACCTGTTTAAACGTGTTGAAGATGAGTTTATCGACCTACAGGCTGGGTTTGAAGTGCAAACAACTGCAATGGTGGCTGCACTGCAAAGGAAACTGAATAGAAATGCATGCCAACTCAGTTAGGAGATCAAATTCGTTAGCAGTCAACTCGGAACTTTGGGCTCGTTTGTTGCTCGTCGCTTTAATGACTTTGGCCATCGCCAAGCTTACTCTCCTGTTCCGGATTGGCCTGAAATTAACTGGATGGCTGAATTTGTGGGTGACTTTCTAGACTTACGCTTTAACCCTGACATTCACATCCCCCGGCCACCTCGGTTTGCCCATGAACTATCCGATGAGGAACGTCTGGCCCGTGTCTTGCATCGTCCTTACTTCACCCGCCGTGCTGAAAACAATGTTGTAATTGTCGACCTTGATGACTGATTCTCTGTTTTCTTTCTCTTTACTTTATTGGGTCTGTAATAATTCTATTATTCTCGTTTTATTGCTCTTTTTATTGATGACAAAGGGGGAGAAAAACAGGACTGCATGGTTTTAGGGGGAGCCTTAATTCTATTGTTGTCATCATCAAAAAGGGGGAGATTGTTGACTTGGTCACACTCCGAATCTTGGTTTTGATGATAACCTTATTTCTAATGAAACCTTGTTTATTATTGTGAGATGAAAACAGCAGGTGAAAACTAATGGCATGCAGCAGACTGTTTTGTGAACCGGTTTAAAGCTACAAAAGGAAAGTCATGAGAAGATTTGGTCTTAGGCTTCATTGTAAGATCTTGGCTATGACTCTTATTTCAATTCAAAGCTCATTAGGTTGCATATCATAAATATAACATTTATTAATCAAAATAAATATTACATATTTGTTGCGTGTCAGACTTGGTCATTCCCACATATAAGATTTATCAGAATCTATTTTTAAACAAATTGTGTAACGGGTTGTCCTTTCCTTGCTAGAGAAATTAATTGATTTATAAAGGTTTCCTTAAAGGTGTAACTGCTTAAATCTTTCCTTGTCTGGAGAAAGTAAATAATTGATTTATGCAAATAAGGGTTTCCTTAAGAGTATGATATAACTGTTTTAAATCCTTCCTTGTTGGGAGAAATCAAAAACAATAAATGGTTAATTGATTGATACTATTAAAAGCTTTCCATATTTATTTATCAGATCAACAAGCCTGGAGGATTTTATGATAACGGTTATATTAAAATAAGCTGAGTTTGTGGCGTTATATATTTTAACCGAGAAATGCTAAAATCTTGTATCCTTTTATGATATGATAGGTACCCTGAATTTTTCATGCTGAGGTGTCATATATTTTTTCCCTTATTGTTGCTTCAGTGTCTATATATATACTTTATGTACGTCATCATGAATAGGGATATAAAGATTATTCGTGACCACCTGTAATCAATCTCATGCAAATCACTGGAAATATCTATTTTGATTAGTTTCCATAGATAATTCGTAACAGTGCCTTTTTCACTCCCAACGGCTAGATCCATGTGTATATATATCTTTTGTCCAGCCAACCCGTAAATATACGAAAAATTATTATCTATTCACTGTGTTCCCAAAGAGCAAAAAGACACTGCCCAGAAAGTTCCTTTAAGTCTCTCACGCAAACCATTGTTTCACTGCTGAACCAAACAAGCAATTCTAGTTTCGATTTCAGCTGTGAGCCATCTGAGAGGAACTTGATGATATCTTATCTCTTAATCATTGCATTTAGTTTTGAGCTTTGTATTGTCATATTGTTCATGCCTTGATCATAGTTTCCTGTGTAATCATTTTCAAGAATTGTACTAATCTATTTGTCATTGAAAGGAGTGTTACAATAAAGTTCCAAGATAGGTGAATACCTTGGTGAGTAAAAGTACTCAAGCAAGTGCATAGGTGTGCACAAGGAAGCATTGGTGCTTAGGAGGAAGTGTCCTCAAAGGTTGGGAACAGTTATTGTAAGAAAGTGTCTTGTAATTCAATATTATCTTAATAAGAAGAAGTCTCCAATATCAAATTGATATTGGACGTGGAGTAGGCCATTAGATAGAGGATAAGGGCCGAACCACGTAAAAATCCTCGTGTTCATGTGAATGTTTATTTTCTGCATGTATTTACTCTTCTAGTATAACTCATCACATTTAATATCAATCATAAATAACCATATTCTATAAATCCCATCTCCAGTGCAAATCAGTTTCCAAACCAGCAAACTGAAATCTGTTTTCAGCAGACTGATTTACTAACTGTTTTGAGTAAACACAAAAATTGGATATAGTTTTTACACCACACTTATTTAAATTTCATAAACTTCATTTACATTCATACATCACTATTCCCAGGTTCTACGTACCTTTATACATCCAACTGTCATATCTGACATAATACAAAATATAATAATAAATACAACATTAACTAGCTTCTAGTGCTGGCCGACCTTTCCTTTCCCTTTATCTACTCCCGACCCTTCGGCCTTCTCTGGCTTAACTGAAATGTAATGAATGAAAGCAAGAGTGAGCCTAACTAGCTCAGCAAGTATAACAATAAATGATATCATGAATAATTCCAAATGAATAGAGGAGAGTCATAGACAATTTTATCTGAATTATGCATAATAACTGAATGAATATCAATAATCGAATCATCAAGATGAACTGATCAATACTAATTCAATAAGTGAATCAAGAACTGAAATTTAGCTTTTATGAATAATGGTATAATGAAAATTTTCTACTGTATGGTCACGAGACCAAGAACACGTTTAGAACAATACCAATCGTATAGAATGATATTGCCCAAGTTAGTCAAAAGACTGCTATTTCAAATAGATGCGTACTCTGGGTGATCAGCCCATTGTACCTTTATATTGTGCACAACATAAACATCTAGCGACGCAACCACGTCATAAAATTATAATTATATCCCCTTTTTAGGGTTGCTCTATTACAACATAACATAGAAGCCGCACCACAACCAATGTGGATTGGAGCATATAACAATGAACATTCGATCTCAACATAAATCATTTCATATGTGTCTAGCCAGATTCAAGATTGGCATCGACCTTTTCAATTTAATTCAATAATGAATAAAATTTTGCATAGCAATATAAATGAATAACATGAATATCTAATCAAAGAACTGCAATAGAAGTTCAGTAAGGAAACTTGCCTTCGTCCTCGTCTATCACAATCGGTATAATATTATCCCATCTATAACCTACATGACCACAATATTGGTTCATGCATTAGTTACATACACATGCATGCCATAACTTGCTAAACAAGCTACCCATTAACTATACATAACCCTAATCACATAACATATTGCTCAAACATAGCTTAACGCTTACCATATTGATTATTTTTATCAAATTATGGTTTACATATGTATTTATATCATTTAATATCAAAACATTGCATTTTGGAATAAAAATATTTATTTTTCAAAAAAATCAGCTCACGGCGCCCCAGCGCCATTTTCCTTCTTGACACTGCGCTGGCCGCGAGATCTCCTCGGCTGACGGCGCCCCGGCGAGCTCTGATCTCGCCCCCAGCGGAAACATTGCAGCCACACTGCGCCCCGGCGCAGTCTCTAGTACAAAAACCCGCGCCCCGGCGCCATGCTGCAGAATTAGAAAAAATTTTCTTTCCAAAAATAATGCTATCTTTGACCCTAATGTGAATCTTTCAATTCCAACATTTCACATAGCACATATAACATATAATTAACTTGCGTAGGCCTTCGAAACTTTTAAAAATCATCATTTGGTCCTATAATTCCAAATGGTTCGTTTAGGTCGTCGGTTTACGTTTTAAAACGTTCGAATTCGTCATTTAACGCCTTATGCACCATTTAACTCCCAAATCGATTCTAACACGTGTATTTACATATTGTTGACATGCTTGGCCTTGTTCTATACTCAATCCACCAAAATGGCCAATAATCATCTATTGTATGCATTTTACCCAATTTACATAATTTTCTTTATAAACCAACTTTGATTCTTTACACACCATGCACATATATGTTAACACATATCCAATTAGCCACTTTATATGCATGTGTAACTTCTACACGTACCTTCCAAAACACTTTACAGATAATAATTTCGTTTAGACACAAAATATAGCCTAGTATTCAATTCTCTTTCCTAAAACATGATTTTACACCCTCTAAGCTTCTTTGGTACTCTCTAGCATATGATCATGCATATATTACACACCTTCATCTTCTCAAACTAGTTTCTATCATGTTTGATAACATATATCACACAATCATGCTTTTAATCATAACTTTTAGCTTGAATAATCATATGAATAGTGCACCACCTTTGGTTTCAACACATATAGTCTAGGGTTACATGATCAACTAATCAAATAGCACTTAGACTTACAAACATCACATAATCATCATGTAAAACCAAAGATACATGCATGGTTTCTTCTTTTCTTGCATGTATGCTCATAAATCACAAGTTCCATAACTTGAACAAAAGGTATACCTTCTTTTTGCTATCCTTCTTCTAGCTAGAAACCTTGTAAGTGATGGATGATCCACTTTTATTGTTGAGTTCACCTTGCTTGTACAATCTTTCCTTGAATTCTTGAGCTTTCTTGCAAAGCCCTAAGTTTTCTATTCTCTTTTCTCTCTTTTGAGCTCTCTCACGTATGAACTTGATAATGAGAAGTGTAAAATGCTGAAAATTCACTTAAGTATGCTTAACTAAAGCTTCTAGCAACTAGCCATCATATGGTTAACTCAACTCAAGCTTGGTTAGGGCTAATAAGTCATTTCCCTTGACTTTATAAGGATATAATTGTTATTTCTCACCAATAGGACATGAATGTCATTTTCCAAAATGATGAGGGTAGCATGGTCATTATCCATCATTCCTAGGAAATTTCATTCCCCCCTTAGTTTATAATTGTTCAAATTTACACCCATAATTTATAATTTACTCAATTCACTCCAATTCAATTCCATTTTAATCCAAACTTGATTCTTTAGTTTTGAAACTAATTCCATCATCCAATATACTACACATGGCTTGTCCCAAAATGATTGTCACACTTTCAAAATACTTAATTTCCATTAACAACTAATAATTTAAACTATTACTAATATGCAAATCCTTACAACCTTGTTATTCGGTTCGTTATTTTCTCAAAATTTGCAAACAAATAGGTGATTAGGAGTCATATTAATTCGTTACACTTCGGTTATCCTCAAAAGGAGCAATCTTATCAAACTCGAATTGAAAACAATGCGTACAAGGTATGCAAGTCTTCATTTGAGGAAACTTGCTATTCGGTTCGTTATTTCCTCTAAATTTGCAAACCAATAGGTGATTAGGAGTCATATTACTTTGTTATACTTCGGTTAGCCTCAAAAGGAGCAATCCCATCACTCTAGTGTTTAAAACAATGCGTACAACGTACACAAGCCTTCATTTGAGGAAACTTGTTAATCGGTTCGTTATTTCCTCAAAATTTGAAAACAAATAGGTGATTAGGAGTCATATTACTTCGTTACACTTCGGTTATCCTCAAAATGAGAGATCCTGTGAGTCTCGCATTGAAAACAATGCGTCAAAGGCACACAAGTCTTCATTTGAGGAAACTTGCTATTCGGTTCGTTATTTCCTCAAAAATTTCAAACAAATATGTGAGTAGGAGTCATATTACTTCGTTACACTTCGGTTATCCTCAAAAGGAGCAATCCTATCAAACTCGCATTGAAAACAATGCGTACAAGGTACGCAAGTCTTCATTTGAGGAAACATGCTATTCGGTTCGTTATTTCCTCAAAAATTGCCAACAAATAGGTGATTAGGAGTCATATTACTTCGTTACACTTCGGTTATCCTCAAAAGGAGCAATCATGTGAGTCTCGCATTGAAAACAATGCGTACAAGGTACGCAAGTCTTCATTTGAGGAAACTTGCTATTCGGTTTGTTATTTCCTCAAAATTTGCAAACAAATAGGTGATTAGGAGTCATATTACTTCGTTACACTTCGGTTACCCTCAAAAGGAGCAATCCTGTGAGTCTCGCATTGAAAACAATGCGTCAAAGGCACACAAGTCTTCATATGAGGAAACTTGCTATTCGGTTTTTTATTTCCTCAAAATTTGCAAAAAAATTGGTGATTAGGAGGCATATTACTTTGTTATACTTCAGTTAGCCTCAAAAGAAGCAATCCTATCACTCTCGCATTGAAAACAACGCGTACAACGTACGCAAGTCTTCATTCGAGGAAACTTGCAAATCGGGTCGTTATTTCCTGAAAATTTGCAAACAAATAGGTGATTAGGAGTCATATTACGTCGTTACACTTCAGTTATCCTCAAAAGGAGCAATCCTATCAAACTCGCATTGAAAACAATGGGTACAACGTACGCAAGTCTTCATTTGAGGAAACTTGCTATTCGGTTCGTTATTTCCTCAAAATTTGCAAACAAATAGGTGATTAGGAGTCATATTACTTCGTTACACTTCGGTTATCCTCAAAAGGAGCAATCCTATCAAACTCGCATTGAAAATAATGCGTACAAGGTACGCAAGTCTTCATTTGAGGAAACTTGCTATTCGGTTCGTTATTTCCTCAAAATTTGCAAACAAATAGGTGATTAGGAGTCATATTACTTTGTTATACTTCGGTTAGCCGCAAAAGGAGCAATCCCATCACTCTCGCGTTTAAAACAATGCGTGCATTGTACACAAGTCTTCATTTGAGGAAACCTGACTAATTGGTTCGTTATTTCCTCAAAATTTGCAAACAAATAGGTGATTAGGAGTCATATTACTTCGTCACACTTCAGTTATCCTCAAAAAGAGCAATCCTATGAGTCTCGCATTGAAAACAATGTGTCAAAGGCACACAGGTCTTCATTTGAGGAAACTTGCTATTCGATTTGTTATTTCCTCAAAATTTGCAAACAAATAGGTGATTAGGTGTTATATTACTTCGTTACACTTCGGTTATCCTCAAAAGGAGCAATCCAATCACTTTCGCATTTAAAACAATGCGTACAACGTACGCAAGTCTTCATTTGAGGAAACTTGCTAATCGGTTTGTTATTTCCTCAAAATTTCCAAACAAATAGGTGATTAGGAGTCATATTACTTCGTTACACTTCGGTTATCCTCAAAAGGAGCAATCCTGTGAGTCTCGCATTGAAAACAATGCGTCAAAGGCACACAAGTCTTCATATGAGGAAACTTGCTATTCGGTTTTTTATTTCCTCAAAATTTGCAAAAAAAATCGGTGATTAGGAGTCATATTACTTTGTTATACTTCGGTTAGCCTCAAAAGAAGCAATCCTATCACAATCGCATTGAAAACAACGCGTACAACGTACGCAAGTCTTCATTTGAGAAACTTGCAAATCGGTTCGTTATTTCCTGAAAATTTGCAAACAAATAGGTGATTAGGAGTCATATTACTTCGTTACACTTTGGTTATCCTCAAAAGGAGCAATCCTATCAAACTCGCATTGAAAACAATGGGTACAACGTACGCAAGTCTTCATTTGAGGAAACTTGCTATTCGGTTTTTATTTCCTCAAAATTTGCAAACAAATAGGTGATTAGGAGTCATATTACTTCGTTACACTTCGGTTATCTTCAAAAGGAGCAATCCTGTGAGTCTCGCATTGAAAACAATGCGTCAAAGGCACACAAGTCTTCGTATGAGGAAACTTGCTATTCGGTTTTTTATTTCCTCAAAATTTGCAAAAAAATCAGTGATTAGGAGTCATATTACTTTGTTATACTTCGGTTAGCCTCAAAAGAAGCAATCATATCACTCTCGCATTGAAAACAACGCGTACAACGTACGCAAGTCTTCATTCGAGGAAACTTGCAAATCGGTTCGTTATTTCCTGAAAATTTGCAAACAAATAGGTGATTAGGAGTCATATTACTTTGTTACACTTCAGTTATCCTCAAAAGGAGCAATCCTATCAAACTCGTATTGAAAACAATGGGCACAACGTATGCAAGTCTTCATTTGAGGAAACTTGCTATTCGGTTCGTTATTTCCTCAAAATTTGTAAACAAATAGGTGATTAGGAGTCATATTACTTCCTTACACTTCGGTTATCCTCAAAAGGAGCAATCCTATCAAACTCGCATTGAAAACAATGCGTACAAGGTACGCAAGTCTTCATTTGAGGAAACATGCTATTCGGTTCGTTATTTCCTCAAAATTTGCCAACAAATAGGTGATTAGGAGTCATATTACTTCGTTACACTTCGGTTATCCTCAAAAGGAGCAATCATGTGAGTCTCGCATTGAAAACAATGCGTACAAGGTACGCAAGTCTTCATTTGAGAAAACTTGCTATTCGGTTTGTTATTTCCTCAAAATTTGCAAACAAATAGGTGATTAGGAGTCATATTACTTCGTTACACTTCGGTTATCCTCAAAAGGAGGAATCCTGTGAGTCTCGTATTGAAAACAATGCGTCAAAGGCACACAAGTCTTCATATGAGGAAACTTGCTATACGGTTTTTTATTTCCTCAAAATTTGCAAAAAAATTGGTGATTAGGAGGCATATTACTTTGTTATACTTCGGTTAGCCTCAAAAGAAGCAATCCTATCACTCTCGCATTGAAAACAACGCGTACAACGTACGCAAGTCTTCATTTGAGGAAACTTGCAAATCGGTTCGTTATTTCCTGAAAATTTGCAAACAAATAGGTGATTAGGAGTCATATTACTTTGTTACACTTCAGTTATCCTCAAAAGGAGCAATCCTATCAAACTCGCATTGAAAACAATGGGTACAACGTACGCAAGTCTTCATTTGAGGAAACTTGCTATTCGGTTCGTTATTTCCTCAAAATTTGCAAACAAATAGGTGATTAGGAGTCATATTACTTCCTTACACTTCGGTTATCCTCAAAAGGAGCAATCCTATCAAACTCGCATTGAAAACAATGCGTACAAGGTACGCAAGTCTTCATTTGAGGAAACATGCTATTCGGTTCGTTATTTCCTCAAAATTTGCCAACAAATAGGTGATTAGGAGTCATATTACTTCGTTACACTTCGGTTATCCTCAAAAGGAGCAATCATGTGAGTCTCGCATTGAAAACAATGCGTACAAGGTACGCAAGTCTTCATTTGAGGAAATTTGCTATTCGGTTTGTTATTTCCTCAAAATTTGCAAACAAATAGGTGATTAGGAGTCATATTACTTCGTTACACTTCGGTTATCCTCAAAAGGAGGAATCCTGTGAGTCTCGTATTGAAAACAATGCGTCAAAGGCACACAAGTCTTCATATGAGGAAACTTGCTATACGGTTTTTTATTTCCTCAAAATTTGCAAAAAAATTGGTGATTAGGAGGCATATTACTTTGTTATACTTCGGTTAGCCTCAAAAGAAGCAATCCTATCACTCTCGCATTGAAAACAACGCGTACAACGTACGCAAGTCTTCATTTGAGGAAACTTGCAAATCGGTTCGTTATTTCCTGAAAATTTGCAAACAAATAGGTGATTAGGAGTCATATTACGTCGTTACACTTCAGTTATCCTCAAAAGGAGCAATCCTATCAAACTCGCATTGAAAACAATGGGTACAACGTACGCAAGTCTTCATTTGAGGAAACTTGCTATTCGGTTCGTTATTTCCTCAAAATTTGCAAACAAATAGGTGATTAGGAGTCATATTACTTCGTTACACTTCGGTTATCCTCAAAAGGAGCAATCCTATCAAACTCGCATTAAAAACAATGCGTACAAGGTACGCAAGTCTTCATTTGAGGAAACTTGCTATTCGGTTCGTTATTTCCTCAAAATTTGCAAACAAATAGGTGATTAGGAGTCATATTACTTTGTTATACTTCGGTTAGCCGCAAAAGGAGCAATCCCATCACTCTCGCTTTTAAAACAATGCGTACACTGTACACAAATCTTCATTTGAGGAAACTTGCTAATCGGTTCGTTATTTCCTCAAAATTTGCAAACAAATAGGTGATTAGGAGTCATATTACTTCGTCACACTTCAGTTATCCTCAAAATGAGCAATCCTATGAGTCTCGCATTGAAAACAATGTGTCAAAGGCACACAGGTCTTCATTTGAGGAAAGTCGCTATTCGGTTTGTTATTTCCTCAAAATTTGCAAACAAATAGTTGATTAGGTGTTATATTACTTCGTTACACTTCGGTTATCCTCAAAAGGAGCAATCCAATCACTTTCGCATTTAAAACAATGCGTACAACGTACGCAAGTCTTCATATGAGGAAACTTGCTAATCGATTTGTTATTTCCTCAAAATTTGCAAACAAATAGGTGATTAGGAGTCATATTACTTCGTTACACTTCGGTTATCCTCAAAAGGAGCAATCCGGTGAGTCTCGCATTGAAAACAATGCGTCAAAGGCACACAAGTCTTTATATGAGGAAACTTGCTATTCGGTTTTTTATTTCCTCAAAATTTGCAAAAAAATCGGTGATTAGGAGTCATATTACTTTGTTATACTTCGGTTAGCCTCAAAAGAAGCAATCCAATCACTCTCGCATTGAACACAACGCGTACAACGTACGCAAGTCTTTATTAAAGGAAACTTGCAAATCGGTTCGTTATTTCCTGAAAATTTGCAAACAAATAGGTGATTAGGAGTCATATTACTTCGTTACACTTCAGTTATCCTCAAAAGGAGCAATCCTATCAAACTCGCATTGAAAATAATGCGTACAAGGTACGCAAGTCTTCATTTGAGGAAACTTGCTATTCGGTTCGTTATTTCCTCAAAATTTGCAAACAAATAGGTGATTAGGAGTCATATTACTTTGTTATACGTCGGTTAGCCGCAAAAGGAGCAATCCCATCACTCTCGCGTTTAAAACAATGCGTACACTGTACACAAATCTTCATTTGAGGAAACTTGCTAATCGGTTCGTTATTTCCTCAAAATTTGCAAACAAATAGGTGATTAGGAGTCATATTACTTCGTCACACTTCAGTTATCCTCAAAATGAGCAATCCTATGAGTCTCGCATTGAAAACAATGTGTCAAAGGCACACAGGTCTTCATTTGAGGAAACTCGCTATTCGGTTTGTTATTTCCTCAAAATTTGCAAACAAATAGTTGATTAGGTGTTATATTACTTCGTTACACTTCGGTTATCCTCAAAAGGAGCAATCCAATCACTTTCGCATTTAAAACAATGCGTACAACGTACGCAAGTCTTCATATGAGGAAACTTGCTAATCAGTTTGTTATTTCCTCAAAATTTGCAAACAAATAGGTGATTATGAGTCATATTACTTCGTTACACTTCGGTTATCCTCAAAAGGAGCAATCCTGTGAGTCTCGCATTGAAAACAATGCGTCAAAGGCACACAAGTCCTCATATGAGGAAACTTGCTATTCGGTTTTTTATTTCCTCAAAATTTGCAAAAAAATCGGTGATTAGGAGTCATATTACTTTGTTATACTTCGGTTAGCCTCAAAAGAAGCAATCCTATCACTCTCGCATTGAACACAACGCGTACAACGTACGCAAGTCTTTATTAAAGGAAACTTGCAAATCGGTTCGTTATTTCCTGAAAATTTGCAAACAAATAGGTGATTAGGAGTCATATTACTTTGTTATACTTCGGTTAGCCTCAAAAGGAGCAATCCCATCACTCTCGCGTTTAAAACAATGCGTACAATGTACACAAGTCTTCATTTGAGGAAACTTGCTAATCGGTTCGTTATTTCCTCAAAATTTGCAAACAAATAGGTGATTAGGAGTCATATTACTTCGTTACACTTCAGTTATCCTCAAAATGAGCAATCCTATGAGTCTCGCATTGAAAACAATGTGTCAAAGGCACACAGGTCTTCATTTGAGGAAACTTGCTATTCGGTTTGTTATTTCCTCAAAATTTGCAAACAAATAGGGGATTAGGTGTTATATTACTTCGTTACACTTCGGTTATCCTCAAAAGGAGCAATCCAATCACTTTCGCATTTAAAACAATGCGTACAACGTACGCAAGTCTTCATTTGAGGAAACTTGCTAATCGGTTTGTTATTTCCTCAAAATTTGCAAACAAATAGGTGATTAGGAGTCATATTACTTCGTTACACTTCGGTTATCCTCAAAAGGAGCAATCCTGTGAGTCTCGCATTGAAAACAATGCGTCAAAGGCACACAAGTCTTCATATGAGGAAACTTGCTATTCGGTTTTTTATTTCCTCAAAATTTGCAAAAAAATCGGTGATTAGGAGTCATATTACTTTGTTATACTTCGGTTAGCCTCAAAAGAAGCAATCCTATCACAATCGCATTGAAAACAACGCGTACAACGTACGCAAGTCTTCATTTGAGGAAACTTGTAAATCGGTTCGTTATTTCCTGAAAATTTGCAAACAAATAGGTGATTAGGAGTCATATTACTTCGTTACACTTTGGTTATCCTCAAAAGGAGCAATCCTATCAAACTCGCATTGAAAACAATGGGTACAACGTACGCAAGTCTTCATTTGAGGAAACTTGCTATTCGGTTTTTTATTTCCTCAAAATTTGTTAACAAATAGGTGATTAGGAGTCATATTACTTCGTTACACTTCGGTTATCCTCAAAAGGAGCAATTCTGTGAGTCTCGCATTGAAAACAATGCGTCAAAGGCACACAAGTCTTCATATGAGGAAACTTGCTATTCGGTTTTTTATTTCCTCAAAATTTGCAAACAAATAGGTGATTAGGTGTTATATTACTTCGTTACACTTCGGTTATCCTCAAAAGGAGCAATCCAATCACTTTCGCATTTAAAACAATGCGTACAACGTACGCAA
>OX359283.1:0-2500 GCA_947179155.2 Hedera helix
AAACCCTAAACCCTAAACCCTAAACCCTAAACCCTAAACCCTAAACCCTAAACCCTAAACCCTAAACCCTAAACCCTAAACCCTAAACCCTAAACCCTAAACCCTAAACCCTAAACCCTAAACCCTAAACCCTAAACCCTAAACCCTAAACCCTAAACCCTAAACCCTAAACCCTAAACCCTAAACCCTAAACCCTAAACCCTAAACCCTAAACCCTAAACCCTAAACCCTAAACCCTAAACCCTAAACCCTAAACCCTAAACCCTAAACCCTAAACCCTAAACCCTAAACCCTAAACCCTAAACCCTAAACCCTAAACCCTAAACCCTAAACCCTAAACCCTAAACCCTAAACCCTAAACCCTAAACCCTAAACCCTAAACCCTAAACCCTAAACCCTAAACCCTAAACCCTAAACCCTAAACCCTAAACCCTAAACCCTAAACCCTAAACCCTAAACCCTAAACCCTAAACCCTAAACCCTAAACCCTAAACCCTAAACCCTAAACCATAAACACTAAACCCTAAACCCTAAACCCTAAACCCTAAACCCTAAACCCTAAACCCTAAACCCTAAACCCTAAACCCTAAACCCTAAACCCTAAACCCTAAACCCTAAACCCTAAACCCTAAACCCTAAACCCTAAACCCTAAACCCTAAACCCTAAACCCTAAACCCTAAACCCTAAACCCTAAACCCTAAACCCTAAACCCTAAACCCTAAACCCTAAACCCTAAACCCTAAACCCTAAACCCTAAACCCTAAACCCTAAACCCTAAACCCTAAACCCTAAACCCTAAACCCTAAACCCTAAACCCTAAACCCTAAACCCTAAACCCTAAACCCTAAACCCTAAACCCTAAACCCTAAACCCTAAACCCTAAACCCTAAACCCTAAACCCTAAACCCTAAACCCTAAACCCTAAACCCTAAACCCTAAACCCTAAACCCTAAACCCTAAACCCTAAACCCTAAACCCTAAACCCTAAACCCTAAACCCTAAACCCTAAACCCTAAACCCTAAACCCTAAACCCTAAACCCTAAACCCTAAACCCTAAACCCTAAACCCTAAACCCTAAACCCTAAACCCTAAACCCTAAACCCTAAACCCTAAACCCTAAACCCTAAACCGTAAACCCTAAACCCTAAACCCTAAACCCTAAACCCTAAACCCTAAACCCTAAACCCTAAACCCTAAACCCTAAACCCTAAACCCTAAACCCTAAACCCTAAACCCTAAACCCTAAACCCTAAACCCTAAACCCTAAACCCTAAACCCTAAACCCTAAACCCTAAACCCTAAACCCTAAACCCTAAACCCTAAACCCTAAACCCTAAACCCTAAACCCTAAACCCTAAACCCTAAACCCTAAACCCTAAACCCTAAACCCTAAACCCTAAACCCTAAACCCTAAACCCTAAACCCTAAACCCTAAACCCTAAACCCTAAACCCTAAACCCTAAACCCTAAACCCTAAACCCTAAACCCTAAACCCTAAACCCTAAACCCTAAACCCTAAACCCTAAACCCTAAACCCTAAACCCTAAACCCTAAACCCTAAACCCTAAACCCTAAACCCTAAACCCTAAACCCTAAACCCTAAACCCTAAACCCTAAACCCTAAACCCTAAACCCTAAACCCTAAACCCTAAACCCTAAACCCTAAACCCTAAACCCTAAACCCTAAACCCTAAACCCTAAACCCTAAACCCTAAACCCTAAACCCTAAACCCTAAACCCTAAACCCTAAACCCTAAACCCTAAACCCTAAACCCTAAACCCTAAACCCTAAACCCTAAACCCTAAACCCTAAACCCTAAACCCTAAACCCTAAACCCTAAACCCTAAACCCTAAACCCTAAACCCTAAACCCTAAACCCTAAACCCTAAACCCTAAACCCTAAACCCTAAACCCTAAACCCTAAACCCTAAACCCTAAACCCTAAACCCTAAACCCTAAACCCTAAACCCTAAACCCTAAACCCTAAACCCTAAACCCTAAACCCTAAACCCTAAACCCTAAACCCTAAACCCTAAACCCTAAACCCTAAACCCTAAACCCTAAACCCTAAACCCTAAACCCTAAACCCTAAACCCTAAACCCTAAACCCTAAACCCTAAACCCTAAACCCTAAACCCTAAACCCTAAACCCTAAACCCTAAACCCTAAACCCTAAACCCTAAACCCTAAACCCTAAACCCTAAACCCTAAACCCTAAACCCTAAACCCTAAACCCTAAACCCTAAACCCTAAACCCTAAACCCTAAACCCTAAACCCTAAACCCTAAACCCTAAACCCTAAACCCTAAACCCTAAACCCTAAACCCTAAACCCTAAACCCTAAACCCTAAACCCTAAACCCTAAACCCTAAACCCTAAACCCTAAACCCTAAACCCTAAACCCTAAACCCTAAACCCTAAACCCTAAACCCTAAACCCTAAACCCTAAACCCTAAACCCTAAACCCTAAACCCTAAACCCTAAACCCTAAACCCTA